>CALSBV010012075.1:1087819-1157365 GCA_943590825.1 Bovichtus diacanthus | reverse complement strand
CACGCACGCACGCACGCACGCACGCACGCACGCACGCACGCACGCACACACACACACACACACACACACACACACACACACACACACACACACACACACACACACACACACACACACACACACACACACACACACACACACACACACACACACACACACGACCTCCGTACCAAATTTCAGCCTCCTAGGGCGAAGACTGTGGCCGCTGAAGGGACGGGACATTTATGCGGACTGACCAACGATAAGCTATAGAGCCGCTGCTCGCGATCAATCATAGTAAGAAAATATTCGAAGTGTACAAAGAAGTTTTCATTTCCCAACATATGGTGTTTCACATTGAGATTGACAGGCAGAGTGATACAGACGGACAGAGAGCCCATTTGAAGCGCCAAACAAAGGCTCTATGAGTAAAACATGTTAGGAAGATATTTTAGTTGCCCAGTTCTCTCAATTCCTCAACAGGAGCAGCAGGAAAGCTGAAAGCAATACTAACCACACAGCAAGAGAGTGAGAGAGAGGTGAAGTAGAGAGGAGAAGCACTGTGCGCCAGCGATACACAGCTTAAAAAGAAAAATGAGGAGTAGAAAGAAGTAAACTGTGGGAGCGAGTCATTTCTTCTAGAAGCTTAAGTGGGAGTCCGGGGTCAGCGGGGTCACACAGTATTAGCTCTCCAGGTGTCTGTGAAGTTTCTCTCTCTTCTTCTCATATTTTAACTGGCTTCTTCTAGTTTTCTGCTCTTTCGGTCCTTAAGCCGCTCCAGGGGGGAACCCAAGACGCTCGGCTGCTGCCTGACTCAGTGCGATGAGGCCAAGAGAGGAAGAGGAGGATGGAATTACCCCGACAGCATTTTCTGCTGAGTAGTTTCCACCCAGCAAGTTAGGTTACAATTGGTGGAGGAAGGGAATGTGATACATTTCTGCCAATGGGGTAAAAGATTTAATGTGTTTTTAGCGCTTTTTTCCTTTTTTTTTTTAGCGAAGAAGAATGACTAAAACACAGCGACCTTGCAGTGTATCTGCAGGCTGCAGCTGTTCACATTTCTTTGAGGTGGTCTGTATATTTGAACTGGCTCCTATGCTTTGTACCGTCTCTTCCCCAACAACAATTAGGTTTCCATATTGCCAAATAATACAAAAAAGAAACAAGGAAATATGTGCTTTCTCACTGTGGTTCTCCGCTGCAAAATGTAACACATTTGAAAGCATTTGGGTGCAGCTGAAAAAGAAATGTGGTGTGCTCCGTTTGGCCAACATTACAGACTGATAAATTGCCAGAATAGTTTGATGTAAGGCTGGGCGATATGGCCAAAATCTTCTTTCTCAATATAGGTCATTTTATATCTCGGTAACAATATATATCAGGATATAGAATGTTTTTTCTGGTAATTCAATAAATAAATAGTCTATATGAAATAACCACATTATAAACCCTATTTTTGTATACTTCCGTGTGAATTAAACACAAATAAAAAGTGAGTATGTTTTTGTTTAAAATGAACATAACTAAAAAAAAATGTAAAAAAGTGTAATAAAGTGATTTCTTACCAGACTGTTCTAGCAGTTCTATTATTTGCCTTTACCTACTAAGTCGTTATATCCACATTACCGATGATAATTTATCAAAAATGTCATTGTTAAATATTTTGGGAAAGCACCAATGGTCAACCCGACAATGTCCTCGCAATATCGATATTGAGGCATTTGGTGAAAAATATCGTAATACTTGTTTTTCGCCATATCGCCCAGCCCTAGTTTTCCATAACATTTCCAAATATGACATATGTGTGATTTAAATGGCTGTTTAGTGTGCCTCAACATGCCTGCAAGACTAAAATAGCATTAAAAAAACTGATGGCGTGGCATCTTTTAATCTTGAAAATGTGACTTTCCTCTACATGTCTGACAGTAGGTCTGCTTAGACCCTGGAGACGCATAAGAGGGAGGACAGTGTTACTGGGTCACGGGGCTACAGAGGGATTGGGTTCCACACTGGATCCCAGAGGAAGGAGGCGAAGGCTGGGGCAGAGAGCAAGCTGTGTGGCCAAACACTGACTGATGCTCTGGGGGAAATTTCAGCCTCGTCAGCGGCACATGGCACACTGCTGGAGTTTCTCCCGTCTGTCACACATGTGCTAGGGGTCTTTGGAAATAGATTTTAGCCTGTGTCTTGTATGTTTCTCACCTGCAGCACGGGGCTGGTGTGCGTGCTCGGGAAACCGGCGGGTCTGTTCAGCCACAGAATTAAGTCGCTGCGAGACAGACACTTACTCCCGGGGTGTAACCTCCCTCTCACCCCCCGCGAGTCTCCGTCTTCCTCCTCACCCTCTTCTTCGAGGCTGAACAGGCGCCGATGGCGGAGCCGATATGCAGCTTTGAGCGACAGAAAAAGGGCTAACCACCTGCGAAAGACAATAGCAGGAGGCAGGAGAGGGAAAATGAAATTAGAAAAATTATTTTACTTTACAAAGAATTCTGCTATCACCATAACTTCTGTGAAAGATTGGCTATTATTAACTATTTAACAGACATGAAAGTGGAAACTTAAAGCCCACCTTACTAAGGTGCCTTGCAGCATGAGATTGGACATCTCAGCCGGTGACACGTCGATGAAGCGCAGGAAGGAGAAACAGCTTCCCTTGTCATCACCTGGAAGGGGAAAAACCGAATGAAAAATATGCGACTAAACAAAAGATAATAAAACATGGGGGGAAAAAATGTGGAAAATAGTATGGAAATAACAGACAGGGAGAATAGGAAGGAATGACGGAAACATCAGAAAAAAAAAAGGAGGAGGAGAAGAGAGGCGCTGGGGTGAAAGGGAAGGTTTGAAACTCCGGGGGCTATGAAGAGCTTTGTGTACGTTTAAATGCAAAGCCTAATACGTGCTCACCTTTTCTGTGAAAAAGAGACTGCTGGATGTGATTTGGAGAAAAGGGAGACAACAGCACTTGAAGTAATCTGAGGAGGAAGTAGAAAGTAAAAAGTTACACCACTGAGTGTGAGAAAAAGCAAAAAGAGACTGAATCTGGGATCAGGCCCAGAGTGTTATTAGTTTTTTTTGCTGTTTTTTTTAAGTTGTTATTTGACATTGTTTTAACGCAATCGTTTCAAATGTAAACCTAACCCCATTCAACACAGTGCTTATAGACATTTTTGATAGTCCCGTTTTCATTGTCGAGATCAAGTGTGCTGCATCTGTGTGGAACAACTTACTTGTTTTTGGCCTGGTTGTATGCGTGGACGAGGCCGTGACGGTAGAGGAACTTAGACATGACGTAGGGCTTAAGGAACATGTGGAAGGGAGAGCGTGTCTCCTGGCGCTCAAACAAGTCCGGGTGGTTACACACCTACACGCACACAAGCAGACATACCGCATTTAGAAGGGACAAAAAGGCTCCAACACTACTCATGCATCTGCCTGTTATGAGACGTGTTTAACTGCACATTTGTCATTTTATCCATTATTAGTTTTGGAACATCCCGGGAAAAAATATATATATATTAAAAATGATCCTCAAGTCATTAGGAGTAATAACGTTCATCAATCATCGCGACTGCTGCGTCTGACAAAATAACCATAACTTGTCATAGCTGTAATCATCTAAGTTGTACTGTATTCTATGTTTGGGACGGGCCACAACTCGTACCTTCCGGAACTGCATGACCAGGTTCATGAGGGAGGAGGTGGTGCTGTGGGACTGCTGGGCCGTGCCCATGGAGGACTGCAGCAGATCCTCGATGGAGATCTTGTTCCTCAGAGCCTGGTAGAGCAACCTCTGCCGGGACGTCAGCTGGCAGTAGGTCAGGATCTCAATCTGCAGCGGGAGAAGAACAAGAGTGTGTCAAGAGCCTTGAACCGGTTAACATTCAGATACATACAAACCTGCCAGTGGAGGCCAAAAGAAAAGAATATATACAGTATATATAAATATATATATATATATATATATATATATACACACACACACACACACACACACACACACACACACACACACACAGTATATATATATATATATATATATATATATATAAATAAAACATGTGGCTACAGTAAAGACAAAAACATTACTACTTTAACCCTCCATTGAACAGACAGTATTTTCACATAGGCTCAACAGAAAAATCCATTTATAGGTGCAGATTTCATGCCCAGCTTGACCCACATTCTTTAAACATACATCAACATCTCTGGTTTTATCTGGTCACGTGCTTTGATGACAGCAGTGAAACTGAACAACAACAAACCGTAAAAACCCAACCATGAACCGTGAACCATGAGTGAACTTCACCCGTTACTATTGGCTTTAGTGTGCTGAATAAACAAGAGGAACCAACAAGTGGAGGAGAAAAGGGAAGTGGGCTGGCAGGACTGCATGTGGGTGCGAAGGAACGTGAAAAAGACAGATGTGGGGGAGCGGTGAACTCTGCCATTCTTCGGAGTCTGTGTATCGAGACTCCCACAGCGTATGAGTGAGTATGTGTGACAGCAAGAGATCCCGAGTCCAACATCTGTCAGGAGGATCTGCCAGCACAAGGTTATTACAACACTTTGTGTGTCAATGCGGAGGTGTATGGGGAGACGGATGGAGGTTAAAAATCATGAGAGGAAAGAAGTAAGGCTACATGATATTGACAATATATCAAATATATAATTGCGTCCAATCATACGCCACAATCTTCTGGGCAAATGATTTTCGGTTCAGGGCAACGTTATGCAAAAACTGTAACCCTGTAGTGAACGGGGTGGTTAAAAACAAAAATTTAAATTTAAAAAAAATGCTTTTAAATAAAAACGAGAAAACCTTTAGTCCATAAAGGATTTTTTTCTTTTTTTTTTCTTTTTTTTTTTTTTTATAAACAACATTCAGAGGATACCTTCTAGAGGATACTATGTGGAAAACCTTTCCTCTCAAAAGACTGTTGCTATTGCATCAATGTCCAATTTTTGTCCAACTAAAGGTGCAACTCTAAACAAGTGGCGTGGTTCAGCAAACACAATGAAAACATTTCGCTCCCTTACCTTGTCTGAGAGCTCATTTTCCACATCCTTCTTGATTCTGCGCAGCATGAAAGGCTTGAGGATCATGTGCAGTCTGGAAAGTTGATCTGAAACATCACACACACACACACACACACACACATCACACAACAGTGTTTAGCTACAGAACATATCACATGCAACACTGAGCAGAGAGAAAAGTTCAATGTTGGCATACAAATGACAGATTATCCGCACAAATGAGCTGAAGCGTTGTCGGCTGGAAAGTAGGAAATCAAAATTGAAGAAGCAGCTGCGAGGAACATTATTCCTCAGACCCGAGAGTTTGTACTCACTCTCGTCGATGGCAGACTTGTTTTCAGCGTGGCTCTCGATGTCCTTGGAGAACCACTCGTTAAACTCATCATGGGAATCAAACAATGTAGGCATGATGAAGTGCAGCAGGGCCCACAGCTGAGAGACAGAAATAACACACAGTCGTCAACAGTTCTGTCACGCCCACACACACACACACACACACACACACACACACACACAATACAACACACAACACACACACACACACCTCAGCCATCGTGTTCTGGATGGGCGTCCCGGTGAGCAGCAGTCTGTTTCTACACTGGAACTGCAGAAGAATTTTCCACCGTACACTGAAAACACAGAGGGAAACAGTAGTCATCACTCCTGTCACTCAAACTGTGGAGCATCGTTTGTATGTCAGTGTATGTTTCTCATTTCAAGATTCAAACTCTAAAAAATATATATATATTTTTTTTAAAACATTTTATGACTAGGTTTGTAACTAGTGGTTGAATTTGGGATAGAAGAAATGCAGCTAAAATCTATAAAACTGTGAGAAACTTTGGAAAACGTATTTTAAATGAGAGGGCTGAAACATGCAAAAAAACACCAGTATGGTCCCCTAACAAGTATCAACATAATTATCAAGCATAATAAATCAAGTATTGAGTGTCAACACATTGGAACACACCCTGCGATTGTGTTTGGTATTACAGTATTACATGACGACTATGTTTACGTTTTACCTGGTGCTGCTTTTCAGTGCCTGGGCCTCATCCAGAACCATGTACTGCCACTTGACCCTCTGAAAGTACTTGACGTCCTGCACCACCAGCTGGTAGCTTGTGATCACCACATGGAACGGTGCATTTTGCGTGTAAAGGGTTTTCTATTCAAACGTAGACATGCGTTAGGTAGAGGCGGCGTTATAGACTAGAATAAGAAACAGCGTTTATTGAGCAAACGATACAATAAACAGAAGCGTTTTCCTTACCTGGCTCCAAAATTTCCGAATCACCTTGCGATCGTGTGGATTCCCCCAGTACGGCAACACCTGGCGGACAAATCAGTGAAGTTAAAACATGAGGAATCGGCTCTGTGAAGAAATTAACCAGGATTCAAACTCAGCGTTGCTTACTTCTCACGTAGCAATGTAATGAAAACAGAGCTACAGTGCGGTTTCCCAGGGGAAACATTTAGGCATGGCATCATGGATGAATTACAGCATCAGCCGCTGAGTTGTTGATGTAAAATGCGATGTGAAAAGATTGACACATCATTACATCACTCAACGCGCGCTGGGAGTCCATTGTTTTCAGTCAGTCTTGCTTTGAGTGTTCAGGAAGCTTATCTTCAAATGGTGTAATAGGGTCTTTTCACACCTCATTAGCAAAAGTGACTGGAGATGATTTATTTTCAAACTCGCAGAGAAAATGGGCACAGCAAAGAGTTATGCATATTATGGTGTGTGGGTGTGGGTGTGTGTGTGTGTGTGCATGCAGCTAACATATAGATGTGTTTTTTTTTTAACATTCAAGAATGCACACAGCCCGTCAGAGGCTGGTTAGGACGTGCACAAAGATTTACCAAGTGAAGCCACTCAACAATCAAAGTGTTAACAGATTTGGAGTGATGTTTTAACACGGGCATGGTACCGATGTCCTGGTACAATACTGCCCTCTAATGGATAGTTCTAGACATACTTGCAGCTTTGAGCCCTTTATCCTCATGATCAGTTTTCAGATGTTTGACCGAATTTTGAATTAAATCAACGGGTTCATTAGGAGTGAAAACAGTAGAAATGGCGTGGCTTTGCAGGTGCTCCCGCCAGCGCTCACACGGCATCGTTAAAAGGGATTCTCACCTTGAATTTGGGCACGAAGCGGGTGAACTCCTGATGCCAGTTGTTGAGCGTGGACGCAGGAGAGATGATCAGGAATGGACCCCAGATGTTGTCTCTCTGTGCAGGGACAAGAAAAGAGAAATCAGCCGCCACAACAGGTGCTCTTTGTATGTGCGAGAGCGCCCGATAACAGGAAGCCCTGGAGGAACACAGCACGCGTCTTCCTGTCAGCGATAACTCAACACCAAAAAGCGCACATTTCCCCTGAATTCCACTTCTTCTCCTCTTGGTGTTCTGAGACCTAACGATCTAAAAAGAGCTGATCAGCTGTTCACAACAATGAAATAAGTCATGCGTCATGTCATTCAATGAAACTCACGGCCAGAAACAAGGGACCCTTTAAAGGATGCAGGTGCACAAAGAAGCTGGATGTTAGATGTTTTCATAGGTCAGTAACAACAGCAGAGACAATCGAATATTCCACAAAGCTTTTTGAAAGTGTGTGATGCATGAAAGCCTTTGGCCTCACCTCTGCTAAGTGTGCCAACAGGGCAATGCTCTGCACCGTCTTCCCCAGTCCCATCTCATCTGCCAGGATTCCATTGATTCCCTGCAGGAAGAGAAGAGAACAAAGGAGAAAATAAATCATTCAATGTGTATGAATAAGCACAGAATAATATGGAATCATTTCAATGCCAAAAAAAAAAAAAAAACCTGCAAAGACTGTAAAAGAAAAGACTCAAAGCTGTGCGTTTTAATACTGAACCGAGCATCCATGCACGACATCTGCAACTTATGTATTATGTCGGCGGTTTCACACCATGCGAGTGCAGATAATTCCAATGTCAGTGCCATATTATAAGTATACCCTTACAATAACATTAATATTAACATTGAGCACTTTTAGCAATTCATACGTCCAGACATTAAATTAGCAGATACACATTTCATATTTCAAACCTAATGCCAACTAAGAGGACTGAGAGAAACATTGAGTGTTATAGAAAACACCATGAATCAAAAACACAAAAAACATCCCTGCAAATCCACAGGCCTCTAATATCAGAGAGAGAAGTCGGTACTGGACTGTTAGGGCTGGGGGATTCATGGAATTTGATTTACAATAATGATTTTGGCGTCCAGCTATTATGAAAACAAGATATCAGAGAGCATGATTATCGTGCCTCGTTCCATTTCACAATAATGCCTTTTTTTGTCTTGTGTCATGAATCCAGCGCACACTACCTGGAATATGTTGAATATAGTTAACCAAAATTTGGAATATATGTTTAAGAGTGGTCAGTAGCTTTGACAAAGTTGATCTTTTTTTTTTTGTACCAATTACTTTTACATTATTTACTTAAATGTGTGTATATATTTATTTTTTTCTTCTTTTCATTTTTTTTGGGGGGGGGTTAATTATATTTAAAGTTCAAGAAATCTACTGTTAAAAAAAAAAACTTTTATAAATGCATGACATTTTCAAAGTCAAGGAGTAACCCTGTTAAATAATCGTGATGACCAAAAATAATCGTGATTATGATTTTTTTCCTAATACCTGTTCATAGAGGTTGGCCAGCCAGTTCATGCCCTTCAGTTGGTAACCCTTGAGTTTGCCGTTGAAGATGGTGGGCTGAGGAATTTCTTCTCCTGCATGGATGGATGGGTTGGAGAGGCTGTAGCTCTCTCCAAACCCAGAGCCGGCGCCTGAGGACGAGCCAACAGCTGCATGTAGCGACGCACAGCGACTGTCCTTAGCCTCCTCATCAAACATCCGCGTCTACAGAGAAAGATTTGGAGATTAGAGCAGTGTACACAGGGGAGTGTGTGTCTGTGTGTGTGTGTGTGTGTGGGATGAGTGTGTGCATCAACTTACTCTCTCTTGATGAATCTGGTAGGCTTCTTTGGCATTCCTCATTGCCTGGGACTTGTAGTAATCGCTATCTGAAATCGCAACGAATCAGCTTGTGCATTAAACAAAACAATTCAATCCTGCATTTCTTAACTGTAAAAAAAAAAAAAAACAATTAAAAAAAAAAAAAAACTTAAGTCTTAAAACAATTATAAAAAGCTAATATTACCATGTATTTTCTAATCAAGCTGAATAATAATGTAGAATATTGTCATTAGTAGATCGTAATTGGTAGTGAGAAGTGATTTGTAGCTTGGCCCCTAAATGACCTGCTTCATATTTTTATTAGTTCTCTGCACAAATATCCCCACTACTCAACAGCACATTCAAACTGTGAGGAGGGAAAAACATGAAATATAATCTACGGAGAGAAAATAAACTAAAGAGGCAATAAATATAATGATAACTGGTCCATTTGGGATTTAGTTTGATACTGACATATTTGTGGTTACTTGGTCAACAGTTCCCGAAAGGGACTTAAAACATTAACCATCCATATTGAGTTTCAGTTACTGACTGACTGACTGACTTACCATAGTCCTCCTGTCCCATGTTGACCATTACTCCTCCTCCGATGTCGATCTGTCTGTGCGCCGCGCTGTCTTCCAGCTTTCTCAGAATATCCTCCTGAGCCGCGTCTCCTTCCGGACCCCCCATGCTGGCTTTACCGCCCATGAAATGAGCATACAGCTCCGTCTGGGTGATGAGGAAATTCAGTTTACGCTGCTGACGCTTGGCCTGCGAGAGACAGAGAAAAAGTGGAGAAGAAAAACAAGAGGCTTTTATAATCGCCACTCAAAGCGTTCAGTGTAATGTATTCGAAATACTTGGAATTTAAAATGTGTGGTTTTATCATGTTTTCAAAAGTTATACTGAATACAGTGCTGTAACAAATGTCTTCTTTTCTTTTTCTTTTTTACATTCAAAGCTTCTATGGAGGTTGTCTGTCATCATATTTTATAAAGTTATCACCTTAAAAAAAATGTAATCCTCAATTTGAATAAATGTATTCAGAAGAGTTAGTCTTTTCTTATTATATCAACTTTATTTTTCATTATATAGTCAGTGCATGCCTCCCTCGCTGTTTGGTAAGCGGGAGAGCAAACCAGTGAAAACCTTGTTTTTTTTTAAAGGCTAAATGCCAACAAATATAGATTAAAGCTAAATATTTTTGTGAGATAAAAAACATGATATATTTGGAAATGAATTTGACTTTTGGACTTAACAAGGTTCTGCAGTTATTGGAAATGTTTGGATCACGCGATCTGACGCAGCCACCACTGGGTTCTGATTCTACAAATGGTATAACACTAATAATATTACTGTAGCCTAATCTTTATCTGCAACTGTGCAGAAATTCCATCTTAAAACACAATGAATAGACATGGACAAACATTTTTTAATAATCAAATGTTGATTTAGAATCCAAATGTCAACAATAGGAGTGAAGCTTCGCACGGCTCGATACAGCTCTGTGCAAGTATTGAAATGTTCCATTCCACCTACTTCTTTCATCTCTTCGTCCAGTTTCCGTTGCTCCAGAGCCTCCTTCTCTGCCCTCTTCCTGTGCTCCTTCTCCACTTTGTCATACTTCTTCCAGTAAAGCATCATCTCCTTGGTGAGGCGGCGAGCCCGCGGTAACGTCTCCTTACAGTTCTTCTGGGCCTGGATCGCTGCACGCCGAACCTCTCTCATGCACTGATGAGCCAACTGAGACAAACAGAACAGGTTAAATGTTGTACTTAATATACAATTTACCCTTAAAAGTTCATTTTAACGAAGCGATGTGTACACTTCACTTACCTTTTTTGCATTGGTCAATACTAAGTTCTTAGCAGAGGTCTTCTGCTTGAAAGACTGCAAAATGGGTACAACACATATATTTTTTTAAAATAGAATTTTACAAATCTGAAAATGTGTGAATTTTTTGGCATTTTTTTTCCTTACTGTTGTGCATACAAACCTTGGGAATCTCTTTTTTAGCGATGGTGAGCCAGACCTTACGTCGCCGTGCGTTCAGCTGCTCAATGGTGAGATGTTTTTTTTTCACCATGGGCAGCGGAGCATCATGGGAAAACTTTGCGAAGATCTTGGTGATATAAGGACGCCCGTCATCCAGGAAGTCCCCCTCTCCTCGTTTCTTCTTTTTCTTCACCTTTTTCAGTTTGCCTAAAAAAAAAATTTTTTTTTAAAGCATGTGAATGAAAATATGAAAACATGTCAACTATTCCTACTATTCATTATTCCTTGGGGCATTAACATAATAACAACTCCAACAGTTTCTTTTTCCATCTTTACCCTTGAATTTCTTCTCATCTTTGATTTTCTTCTTCTTCGGGCCCAGCAGGTGGCGTTGTTGCTCATAGAAGGGGTCATGAGTAGAGAGCAGCCCAGTGCTGTAGTACTGATACTGGTGAAGCTGCAGGACAAATACACACAGATGACATAAAAAAAAAAACAGGAGGTGCTGCTAATATCACCAGGCACTGTGTTTACGAGTGTGTGATTCCGTACCTCTCGGTCAGAGTGGAACTTGCTCTGATGCTGCCTGGTGTAGCGATGTAGCCTCAGCATGTCCTGCAGCTCCTCCCGAGACAAACTGAAGTCGGAGTCATCAGAGTCCGTGTCCGAGTCTGTGGTGTCGTCACTCAACAGGATGCTCTGCAGGAGACAGAGGAGGGACAGGGGTAAAGGATGCTGAGGGTTTGTGTGTGTTCATATGGGTATAAATAGTTTGTAAGAAAGGAGGTGAACGCAGCAGTGAAAAGTTCTGAACAACCGGGTACAGGGAGGGACAACATCTGTACTGGGTTTTTTCAAATACTAACAACAACAATAATAATAATATATAAACAAGTTCAAAGAGCATAAAGAGGAGTTGTGACTTTTTTTTAAAAATTTGATTGAATGTTTGTCCGCAAGGAGCTTTTCACATTCAATAAACACAAAATACATAGCAGGAAAATATAAATAAACACAGGAAGGTGACAGATTAGTAATTAAGTAACTGAATTATTAAATTGATAATGTTCTATGTTTCAAATATTGTTTGTGTTTTTTTTTGTTTTTCAATTTTTCAGCGTCACTAGAGAATTGTAATAGAGGTTAATATCCCCGAGGAAATAAAGTAAAGTTTGGTTTTCTATTAGTCCATTTTGTTTTAACAGTTGGAATAAAAACCTAATATTTTTGTCCTTTAAGTAATTCCCCCCCCCCCCCAAAAAAAAGGCATTACCATTAGGCTGTTTTTTCTAGATAGAATTATTGTCAATCCTAATTATTTTGGATTAAATACAATGGATTATAATCGATTAATTATTTGTGTAATCCAATAATTAGCTGAATGATTACATCTGAAGTATACATGTCTATAAAATACCTTAAGCCATTTCCTGTTCTTCTTCAGCTTGGAGAAGTTATAGAGGCTAGCTTTATCCGCCTTTTGGTCTGTGGAGATTACAGAGGGACAAAAAAACATCAGGATATAATTGTCCATGAACTATAACTTCCATGACTGACCCCAGTGAGGCTGTGTAGTAACATGTGAATAACGTAAATATTAATGTTTCTGTATGTACCTTTACCCTGCAGCAGAACTCCGTTGAGGGGCTTTTCCTCTGACAAACCGTCCTCTTGCTCACATGGCTCACTCTTCACAGTCAAAGCTGTGTGCTGAGTGGAGGGGTCCAGGGATAGCCCCGTCCCCAATGCACCATCGCTGTCATCACTGTCATCACTAGAACATGAGAAGTATGTAGCTGTAAGCCCACTCTTTGAATACTATATATATATCTAATCTTATATTTGGATGTATATCTGGTAGTATAAATACTGTATCCAGTGTTTTGAAATTAACTCAGCTGCAGTTGGTTCAGATTGCAACCCCATACAGACTAATTGCATTTACAGAATGTACAGTATCTCTATATGCAAAAAATTAGCTATCTTTAAACTGCAGCATCTCCTGACACTGATCCTAGAATGTTCTCAGTTACAAAACTGAGCCTAAAAAAGGAAAAGTGTATGTCCTCCCCAACTCCACTTTGCCTGTACCTGGTGGTTATATCTCCGTTGAAGATGGCGGCAGTCTGGCGCAGGAAACTGTCCAACCTCAGGGATCTTTCCAAGCGCTGCAGGTAGAGAGGTTTGGCCAGGCCAGAGCTCCCTGATGCCCCAGCCTCCAGTCTGCCACCCTGCCCTGACGCCATGCAGCACAGACACCTCTGCCCAGCAGGGCAGCAACTTTTACTGAAGAGAGAGAAGTAGAGAGGAGCAAAAAAGAACAGCTCAATCACTGCCTATATCTCAAACGTTGTGTCGGTAACGACATGGCCATTTAGTCCAAGTATCAGACTACTCTCCTCTAATGGATGGGCATGCAGTATGGTACAAGCAGATAGTTTATTGAGCCAAATACAGTATTAACAGTGGACCTACCTTCTCAGTAAGGGATTCCATTGTACTTGATTCCAAGATTAATGATCAGACAATGGTGAAAATCTCCTACAAACGAAGAAGCCCACAGTCACACACCGATATCCACACGTGTACAGTAATAAGTGTTTTTATGAGGCAGCAAGTGCTCCTTCGCATGTTGTGTTCTGCACAATACTGACAATGTGAGTGCTCATGATGTTCAGGGAACGTTTCCACAATGAAGTATTTTGTTTACAAAAGAGAAAAATAAAGGAATCAACAGCGGCTGCGACATTACTATGTGTGTAAATTGTACATCATTTGTTATCATGTTTATAAACAATTGAAGAAAATGCACTGGACCATGTGTACTTTTTGCGAAGGGGTTGTTTCCCTCTTGTTTGTATTACACACTAGGCCATTACACTGCGTACTATTTTCATATCAGTCACTATCTATTAAAAGGGTCAGACTGGATATATTTAAATAGTTTGATTTCACCAATTCCACTAGAACGTTATATGTGACTTAATGACCAAGTATTACTTCATTGTCCAAGTTATCATTTCATTTCTGACGCTGCAAGGGATTTTTTTGGAGTTATGACAGTGAGTGACGATTCATTTGTCCTCTGTAATTACTACTCATTACATATTCACTTTACTTTCAGAGTTCAGTCTCGCTTGTGAGAGGATGAGCAGAACTAAAGCCAAGCAAGAGTTAGGACGTTTCTTTCTTAAACATGAAGAAAACTGATAACTATGTTATTATAAATAACATTTATTTTCCTTTGCTATGGCGTCGTTATATTATGATTAGCTAGCTCGCAAATCCAAGGTAGCGTTAGCCAGGGTTTGCTAGCTAACCTTGGATGGTGCACTGGGTTGTAGCTTGCGGGCTAACGACCGTTAGCTGCCTCGCTAAGTAAGCACAAGCAGCATTGCCTCCAATCAATGATAGTAAAGGGTCAAGGTGCTTGTATACACACACTGACAGCTTACTGGTTTAAGTAAGCCACGTCAAAGATATTAAATGAGATTTGGTCGTTGATTTCCCAAATATCCAACCTTTGTTAAGTCTGCATCCTTGCTATCGCTTGTGTAGCTTTTCATTATAAACGTTAGCTTATCGTTTTGACACGGACGTCCTCTCACCATTAATATGAAGTATTCAAATCGGCTCTGTCACTTTAAGGCCACCACCTCCCTGCCTAAACAATGTATTAAGATGATATTGGTTTAATGGCAATTCTTAAACAGGCTAGTCGCTATGCAGCGAGAGCAAGGCCCGCCGCCCGCGCCTCCCGTACCCTCGCTGCGGCCACGAGCGGGGACTCGGTTGCCTGGCGAACGAATGATCCCCATGTTTTAATTCTTTCTCCCTCCCGGCCATCTTCCCCCATTGCTCCTTCGCCATAACAACCACCATGGAGTCTCTCACCTCGGCCCCGTGTCCCCTTTTTCGTCTCTCTCTCCGCTGCTGCCGACTCTCGGTTCTCTGACTCCAAAATGGCGGTTTGGGGCGCCGAGCGAGTCTGTGAGCTTTGAGTCGGCAGCAACAGCAGAGAGGCGGCCACTTTCTGTTACTGAGAGAGCAGAGACACGACGCCATGGCGAGGGTACAGCAAGGAGCAGGCATTTTAATCAATCGCAGAGAGAGGGACGCTCACTTGTCGATGTCTCCGAGGATATGAATGTGACAAGAAACCCAATTGGTATCTTTCGCTGATTTCATAACATACACATCTACCGTATATGTCGTTTTGGGCCGTATATGAACAACTAATACAATTGCATCGATTCAATTCCGATGTCGATTAATAGCGTCTGCTCACTGCGAAGATTACCGAGCTACGTCTGACGTCATCAGACGGGAACTCCGTTTTAGGTATGGTGAGACAGTTGGGATAACCAGAGTAAAATGTGAGTTATACAATTATTCTGATTTCAAGTGTTGACAGTGAACTCCGGATTTTCTTATAGAAATTACAGAATACATTTTATGTAGAAATATGTGAAAATGTATTGTCACTTATAGTGGTAATACTTATGTGATACACACACAATGGTCATCATGGTTTGGGCTGCTGTCACTATGGTCTGAACTCAAATTTTCCAGTTAAACCTCAGTTTACAATCAACCCATAAACTACATACTTTTCTCTTACACTTTGTAAGAATGGTCCGTGTCCTGCTTCAGCTCCGCTCTGATGTTTTTTGTACTCCACCAGGGAGCTGTACTGTGATGAAGGGTATTGATTTATCTCGGTCCAGCTGATAGTTCAAATCAGTTTGTTAAATATTTATTACATTTAAACAAACCACAATAAATCAGTCCATTCATACTGACGAGTTTTAATGTGCCACAAATTAATTGCAAAACAGTGAGTATATGAATTAAGAGTTTGATAATCTGCCCCACATTAACTGTAAAATGAACACAGAGCGGTTTCCAATAGACAAAATAAGTGCATAACTTAATGTAATTAATAGATGTATAGTGCAGTTGTATCTGATTTGAGATTTTTATTCTTTTCTGCCATTATAATCAAGAGGGTCAGGCACATTGTATGCACTGTACAGCCCTGGCAATATTTTACATCAGTACATCATCTTGTATCATTGCCAACAATGTCCACCTTTTAATAGACGCTCCCATAGGTGCAAAGGTCTTAAAATCATCTTCAAATACTGCCAACAGAATAACAAGTGAAGCTGATACAGTTTTCAACAGTAGGCACTACCAACAGGCAATCAGGTGAATGTCTGTATCCACTGAATGGGTCAGTCCTACGGAGGGTGCAGTTTCATTGACATATAAGATGGTGGGCTGTCGTGTCTTTTTCACATTGAGAGGAAATGTGGCCTCATTCATAGCCAGCTGGATTTCTCCTCCTCAAATTTCTGTGGATCAATGAAAGGCTTGTCAATGGACTTGATCATCAGTTCGCCACAGTACACGCACTCAGACGCAATGATGTCATCCATGTCTGATTTGATCTGCTCGCGGCTTGTGCCTGCGTTGCCCTTTCCCAGGCTGGAAGTGTCTCCTTCGTCCTTGGGTGCCGGGCGGTGGCGTGACTTGGAGGATTGCGTGGTTGCGGCCAGCTTTTTCTGCAGCTCCTCCAGGCGACTCTGCTTGTAGGCCGTCAGATGAGGGGTTACTTCCTAGAAGATAGAAGGGGGAAAAAAGGGACACATGGGAATGATTACTATACAAATTTCTTTAGGCATCTTTAAAATGTATCATTTGAAGTTAAGTTTCAAAGATGATAGTTTTTAATAAGACAGTTACTAAACATGACATTGAAAAAGCAGTATGGAAGCAGCGTCGGAGAGTTACCTGGAACAGGCAGTCGTAGTGGAACATGTGTCCACATAGGAACAGATAGAAGGGCCTGTTGAGCAACGGGAAGTCACATGCAGCACACTTTTCTTGGGAATCCACCACGCCATATTTGTTCCTCATTTCCTGGATGTCTTCTCGGATGCGTTTAGCGCTCTCCGTGGCCTCTTCCATTTCCTGCTTCAGCTCCTCAATGTGCTGGTTGTACTCCTCCAGGGAGCTGCAGATCGCCTCCTGTGAAACCACAATGAACAGAGGATAAAGTGCATTCATTTGAAGCAATATACAACATTTTGTTTGTGTGTTAACCACACATTGAGCATTCCAACGATTATAGATGTCACATCCACAGTCAATAAAAAAAGGGGGGAAAAAATTGTTGTGTTAATGTATTATTTATTTGATTATGTGTATTTCACATTAATACGAAAAACAAGAAAGGAAGTACTTTGTTACAGACCTTAAAATGGTCAATGGTGACAAAGTCTGGAAAGAAGGGCAGGATGTCTTCAATCTTGAGCAGGTTGCAGCTGGACAGACAGTTCATGGCTTTCTTCACATCTTTCTCCTCCTGCACTACATGCCGCGCGATCTTCAGCCAAAGCTTTTTCCTCAGCTCCTCATCATCTTCAGGCAGGTCCGCACACGACTTGGCCAAGTCTACATCTACCTATGGACGGTAAATACATTGCAAGTTAGAGGCATTTGTCAAATTCTGTAAAGAAAAAAGATTTTAAAAAGTAACAGGAATTTTTGACAATAATCTGGTGCATAATTTATACACATATGAAAATATGTATTGCATAGTTGCATGATTTGAATATGTTTATTGACTGAATACTATTTGTGTACATGAAATTAGGGCAGCAACTAACGATTATTTTAATTATTAAGTAATCTGCGGATTATTTTCTTGATTAATCCTTTTGGTCTACAGATTGTCAGAAAATAGTGATGAATGTCCATCCCAGTTTCTCAAATTATCGTCAGTCCAAAACCCATAAATATTCACTTTAATATGATATAAAAACAGAGAAAAGCAGGAAAACTCCATATTTGAGAGGCTGAAAACAGCATTTTCTGTCATTTTTGCATGAACAATTAATCGATTATCCAAATAGTTGGCGATTATTTTGTCTGTCGATTAGTCAATTAATAACATGACATGCAATGATGACCCCTTACTTGTAAAGCAAGATCCACTGCCTCCTCATACAGCTCCATAATCCTGTAAACCAGGACACAGGCCCGGAGGTAGCCGTTTTCTGCACACAGCCTGAGGGCGTACTTCAAGTCATAGTGGATCTCTGAGGCGTGCGTACCTGCCTGCTCCAGATACCACAGCAGAGAGTCCGGCTTGTACTTGGCATACAGCGACAGCAGGTAGTTATGGATGGCCTCCTCCGTCACGGTCAGCTCGTACACACAGAACTCCATGTAGCGGATGGTTTCGCTGATCTGCTGGGTGCTGCCCATCTGGCTGTAGTTCATCAGAGCAGGGATGAGCTTCTTCGGGTCCAGCCGCTTGCCCATCTGAATCCACGCGTCTACCACTTTTTTGGGAATGTGCTGCATGAGGACGGGGGAGAACTTGTAAAAAAGCTTTTGATCGCAGTGCTTGGAGAGCACATCCAGAGCGGCACTGTAGTCGTCGTGTTGGCAGTAGTGGGATATCACTCTCTCGTAGTCCTGCATGACGACTGAGAAGTAAACCATGTCGTCCACGTTGCCGTGGCTGGCCAGCAGGTCGTAGATCGTGCTGCGGTTGTTGAACAGGCACTCCTTGTGCTTGGAGCTGCTGAGGAATTGGCGAAACTCCTCGCGGGTCTCCTGGAAGATGACGCTGTTGCCGTCGCTCTCCAGCTGGCCGAGCCGGTTCAGGTAGAGCTCGGTTAGCCAGGTGACCAGCAGGGTGATCTGCGTTCTCTCGCTCTGTTTCAAATTATTCAGTTTCTTCAGTAAGAACTCCTTCAGGGCTTCCTCTTGTTTGGCTTCGATGAACTTGAGCGCTATCTCTTCAAAGTAGTTCTGCGTCAGCGCATAGCACTTGGCGCTCTCGAGGTATCGCTTGTTCTGGAAGCAGTGCTCGGCCTCCTTGGCCAGCACCATGTCCATGCACTCAGGCCGGTCACGGCAGTACTCCTTGGCAAGGTCGAATTTAGTCATGCTCATGTACATCTGCCAGACGTCCCTGGCCTCGCGCTGGATGTGGTACCGGAAAACTGCCCTCTCAGTGTAGATCCACACCAACCCGCCAACTGGGTCCTTGATCATCTTCTTAAGGGTGCCAAATTTATCTGGGAACACATCTTCATACACCACCTGTCCATTCAGGGTGCAGATGGCCTTAACTCGGTCATGGAGCAAAAGCAGGAAGTGGAACTGGGTCAGCACAATGGAGATGGGCTTGTTGAGACTGAGGTCAATGTCAGGAGTGTACTCCCATACCTGTGTCATTGCGAGGGAGAAAAACAGGGAGTAAAAATGAAGAGAACAAAAGGTGAATTTTGAGAGGGTAGAACTAAACATTATAATATGATCTATTGAGAGAAAAGCATTCTCGCTCACTCACGCTTACTCACTCACGCTTACTCACTCACTCACGCTCACTCACACACACTCACGCTCACTCACACACACTCACTCACACTCACACACACTCACTCACACTCACTCACTCACTCACACTCACTCACACTCACTCACACTCACTCACACTCACTCACACTCACACTCACTCACACTCACTCACACTCACTCACACTCACACTCACTCACACTCACTCACACGAAGACAGTTACCTCCACATCACTCAGCAGGGAATCAGGCCTGACATAGTCCAGCTGACCATAAAGAACTCCATTACCCATCATCCAGCCAAACGCCTTAGGGGAGGTGCGGAGCTTCGAGGTGTAGAAGGTGATCTCGCTGTAGCCCATGTTGGCTGGGAACTCCTGGAAGCTTGGCAGCAGGTCCTGGTTCTGGCTGAAGATGGAGCTGAAGCCTTGCTGCTCTGTCCCCTCGGCCACCTTACCCACAAACTGGAACAGGCGTTTGCGGGTGGTGGCGATAATGAAGTACTTGTTCTCCAGGCCCCGCTCCACCTCCAGGCAGCAGACTGGTGCAGGCTTCCCATCCTCCTCCAGGGAGTGGACCTGTCTCAGGAAGAGGATATGTTAATTGTTTATCAGCGTGCCAAGAGGAAGAAAATAAAAAAGGTGTAAGTCAGTGGTTTCTACAGCATCACCAAACATAGTATACACAAAATGAAATAAATGACTAAAATAAACAGTATAAACAAGGGATGACCACACATGCTCCGACCTGTCTGAAGTATTGATCTGGATTGGTGTTGAACAAGCTGCCCTCAGTTGCAGAGATCTCCGCCTCAAAGATGATGCCTTGACTGGTGCCAACCAGGACGGGCCCCGTGTTGGTCTCATTGCCCAGCAGCTTGTTCCAGCCCACGCTCTCGATGAGGTGGCCTCTCCAGCGGGACAGACTGCGCACTTTCTGCGTGTTCCTGTTGAGGTACAGACACTCGCTGGTGCTCAGGCAGATCAGCAGATGGGAGCCTGCAGTAAGAAAATATGGAGGAGGATACAGCTGTTGCTCCTAATAACTCATCAACATGATACTGCCACACTGCATCTTAAACATTATGCCGTAGCATCTGATTTGAGGGCTCAAGGTGTAACTGCGGTCTCTGAGACATCTGTATTTAAATGATGTAAAAATGCTGTCTTAAAAATAATTTTCCATTAAGCCAAGCTTAGCCATACTAGGCAAGAGTTAGGTATGGTATATCCCCATGATGCTTTTAAGAGTATCTCATGAGCACAGAATACCTAATAAATACTGAATAAAAGAATAACAAGAAACCTAGTGACCTGTGTGAATAAATGACATTTGGTGCAAGCAATATAATAAAAGAAAAACCCTATGCAAATCTGCAGAAAACAATATGATAGATTAGAATGAGATATTTTCAAATGAGAATCTGAATAAGCATTGTGGTTTTTTCTCACCAGTGGGGTCCAGGAACAGCCTGTGCACTTTACTGTCATCTTTTCTTCCTAATTCAATCTGATTGGGCTGGTCTGGCTTGGCCAAGTCAATCCTGTACAGAAACATGAAACATTAGTGTCAGTATCTTGTATCAATAACAACTATGCTAGAGGGTCCAATAAACAAGAGCCAAAGACTGATGAGTACAAATCACAGTGAAGTGAAAACAGCCATCAACTCAAGATAATCCAATCAAAACCACACAAACACTCGTGGCCATTAACAGTGTGTTCTAAGTGCTTATGGTAGTGTGAGTTGCCTCAGCAGGGTGTCCTTTCCCAGACTCATGCATAGCTGATTGTTGCAGACTGCAAGCTGGTTTATCCTCTCAGGCGGTGTGAAGTCGATCCTCTGCTTGTTGAATATCGGCTTCTCTTCCTCAAGTCTCACATTCACAAAGCCTAACGTTAGGGAACACGTACAGCGTAAAGTCAGTGGAAGACAACAGAATGACTGCAATACATAAGTGTGCGCTTTAACATTCCTCAAAAGTAATAACAACGTAATGGCATCCTTGCACGTAGCTTAGCATACGGGGCATCTCCAGAGAGGAGGGCGACCTACCTGAATGTGTTATCCCGATGTTGGCAGTTGACAAGCGGCTGTGCTGCTGCGCACTTTGCCTGGTGTTTTGAGAGTCCTCGTACTCATCAAGAATTGAAGCCATGGTTCAATGCACCTTATTTCCCCCTTGTTTCACTCCCTGTAAATGAATTCTCTACAGATATAATGACTTGCGAGGAAACAATCCTAGGACGACATGGCTAAACAGCTAGCTAGCTAACACAACCTCCACCCGTTAAAGGCACGCGAGCCTATTTCCTCTCTCCGCATGCGTCTAAATTCAGAAGCAAGATGTGGAGTTAAATATCTTACGCTGCAGCGAACATGTACATGTTTCACATTTCAATCATTCATGCTATCATAACAGCTAGCTTTGCTTCCGACTCCACAACAGAGACGGACACGGATAATCAGGTGACCCACGGTATCATGTGATCACATGTGGTGTAGTACTTATCTGTGACGCCGGGGGGCGCAGTTCGTCCAAATTTAGAGTGAGTGGTTTGTGATGAGATGTTAGTAGAAAATGATTATAAATAAACTCCTATGTTCCTCTTTCACAATATGTTGTCCCCTTAGTATTGTTTTGCAATATGATGTTGTTACATGTTAAGATTGATTGTAAAGGTAATGTACTGTATATCATAGCTTTTTATTTCCTTATTTATTGTCCTATGTATAACCATAGTAATACGGTTCCGTGCAATGAAGTTGTCCATGTCACATATGTGGTCAATAAGAAACACAGTGCAAAATGCATACATTCAAACATACCAGAGGGGAACCCGCAGAAGGAGATAAAAAAAAAAAAAATACACGAAAATACATACATTTAAATAAAAGAAGTAAATAAATAGAAAAAGAAAAAAATTAAGAATATTTTAGGCACAATTTTTGATTGCATATTTACATACATACTTTACTGGCAACATATGCCCTTACAGTTGTATGGCCTTTGTATGGGTAAAAGATTAAATAGTTTTAATGTGCAGTTCCAAATCTTTGTAAAAACTTGTAAACTGACACTTGTGCATATATAATTTAGCTAGAATAATTCATATATTTGTGAAATATGCTTTTTCTTTCATCTTTCTGTCTTAGGTAAACAATCAAAATAGGCTATAACCTGTTCATAAATAATGCACAATCTTTGTACAAGATGTCAATAATAAATGTGCAAACTACTGACAATGCTGGGGCATGGTTTCAGGTTGAGCTGTTACAAAATATTATATTATATAATTATATGAATATTATTACATAAATATATATTTATATAATCCTTAAAACATTTTTGACAGATCCTTGAAATGTGTCTTAGTGCAAAAAAAAACAACTAAATTCAAGTAAAGTGTCATGTCAATAAAATGAATAATACTAAATAACTATAAACAGTATCAATCTATCCATCTTTCTTTCTTTCTTTTCTTGTCTTTTCTCGGTGGGAGTGTCTATGCAAATCACAACCTGTCTGATCACAAACTTCCCCTAAAAGCGTCCTCACGCATGTCGCCCGTCACTTAGAACAGGATAGGCAGCCTGGCGGTATGTGACAGTCAGTCTACCTCTGCCAAGCAAACAACCAGTATCAAGTCCCACAGTCTGAGATCAGCAAGCAGGCACGGGAGGAGAGAGTTTGCCTTCCCAAGTTTAATGTGCGGCTCGACATGCCACCTCACATGGATTACTTCTACCACGATTCCCGAGTCCCTTCTGCTTGCGGGCTGACCCGGGAGGATGAGCTGGAGCCCGGCGTCATCAGCTGCATGCTGGTCGGAGACGGAGCCGTCGGGAAGACCAGCATGATAGTCAGCTACACCTCCAATGGATACCCCACGGAATACCAGCAGACAGGTTTTGACGTTTTCTCTGGTAAGTGATCATACAGAAGTTCCTGGACTTGAGAAATAATAATATTTTTTGAACAACATAACAATAAGAGGTCACTAGTTTTTTTTTTTTTTTTTAAATAATACGAATTAATTTGCAGAAATGCTGGTGTGTTTGATTTGGTTCCGTGTTTGCTGACACTCATACAAGAGAATATTATTGAAAGGGTTTATTTTCACGCTTTAATGTGTGCGTGCATGTCATGTGCTTTCTGTGTGATGTTGATGCTTGAAATGATTCCTTTCTTTGGAATATGTCTGAATTCAAGTCAACTGAATTGATTCTGTTTTTTTTAACAGGTCAGGTCCAAGTAGAAGGATCTCCGGTTAAAGTTCAGCTTCTGGACACTGCTGGACAGGTACGACTATCAGTTTGTTTGTTTGTTTGTTTGTTTGTTTGTTTGGTTTCAACAAGAACAAATGTTATTTAGTCATTTAGTTATGCATCTTTTTTTCTGATGTTGAGTTAATTGTGTCAAGTGAAGTGACACAAAATAAATAACATAAAATCCCCATCGTTAATATAGTATACAGAATGTTATGAGGGATGAACTATGAAGCAGAAACTTCTTTGCTTCATCCAATACGTGACTCAGTAACATGATTTCACAATGTTAACAGATCCTGAGTGAGTCAGCGTCTTTCACTCACATGATGGAGGAACATCATGTCTGCACATAGTTTGATTGACACTTACCTGTTCTTTCTATCTTCATGGTCCATTCAGGAGGAGTTTGATGGATTCAGAGCTCTGTCCTACGCCCACACGGACGTCTTCCTCCTGTGCTTCAGCATGGTCAACCCCACCTCGTTTCACAACATCACCAAGAAGTGGGTTCCGGAGATCCGGGCTTATAACCCCTCCGCGCCCATCGTTCTCGTTGGGACTCAGTCGGACCTCTTGCTGGACGTGAACGTCCTCATCAACCTCGACCAATCGAATGTCAAGCCCATCCCGAGCTCCCGGGCCCGGAGCATGGTGGAGAAGATCAGGGCTGCAGACTACGTGGAGTGTTCTTCGCTCACACAAAAGAACTTGAAGGAGGCATTTGATGCGGCCATCTTCGCCGCCATAAAGAACAAAACCCGCAAGTCCAAGAAGAGGAGGTTTTCCGACAGACGCACTAAAGCTTTCTCCAGGTGCAGCTGGAAGAAGTTCTTCTGCTTCATCTGAACTCATAAACAGACTGCTAACCCTGTGGGTTGTGGACTTTAATTTATTGAAATCATTTACTTTATGCTGTCAAGGATCTGATCTGTGGCAGTTGAGCATTCTTCCCTCTTAAGTACGTGGCTTATTTTACTCGGCGATGCCAAATGCTGCAACAGGGAATCGATACACGAGCACAGTAAACATTGCCCAACGTCTGTGGGCACAGCAGAGAGGATTCTGGGTCATTCTCAGCAAGAGTTTTACACTCCAGCAGACACACCCAGGACAGTATAATGTTTACATTATATTCAAATGTTTGATTGTTCCAGGGCAATAGAAAAAAACATATGTTACATATTAAAATCAAAGGGTGTGTATGCATCACTGGTGTGACCACTTGAGAGAAGAAGAATTGAAACTTTAAAGGAACATACCAACAATCAACCGCAGAGAGAAAGCGAAGGCCATCATGTAAATGTTGTGAATTTGCATTTGTGCTTTGCTACCAGCTGCAGCCCTTAATGTAAGCGAGAGAGAAACAGAAAGTGGCCGTGTTTGAGCAGAAGGGCGTTAGCCACTTCTCTGTTGTATTCTCGCCGTCTGCCTTCTCCAGCCTATTTATATGCGGCAGCTGCAAGTTCAGGTTGCAGTGCGAGGTGCAACATTCTTACCTGTGTGTGAAAGCTCCCCTGGCTGGTTTGGGCTGGTCTTAATCAACTGACAATCTTATCACCCCTGACGATTTATGTTTAGTTGGGATTTTATCAACTGATTTAACATCTGTGGAAAAAGAAACGGGATGATTTGTATTTCCTCTGTCTTAATTCTTGGATCGTCTGAAAATCCTCTTGTCCGAGCTGAAATGTTGCACGGGAGCGATAGCCTTTGGCTTTCTGTCCCCGTCTCCCATCAATCTGCATCTGTAAAAGCAAGCACTGCAGGGGTCTTGAGTCCCACCCTGCGGATCCTCCCACCACCACCGTCAGCCTGGCTTTTTTAATTTGCCCCTCTTTTGTTTACATGCTCAATACACTCCTTATCTCCTCAATAGCCCAGTGTGTACGGAGAACGCTAAACAGCCCCTGCTTGAATGTAAGTGTAAGGTAATTCACTTTTTTTTCTTTTTTTTTTTTTAAAGCCTTGTTTCTGTGATGTATTTGCTATAGAAAGTAAATGGCACTCCAGAGGCTTTACTATACTTCTTGTGGAAGTTACCTTCATGTATATGCTATTCTGTTTGTTAAAACAGGTCATTTGTCATGTTTATGTATATGAAATATTCAATAAGACATGGATTTTAAATGCATTAATATACACCACATACGTATGTTGTGTTACATGTATCACTGTCACTTATCTTAATTCACTATCTCCTTCTCTGTGTGTCATTTTTACATGTGGGAGTGATGTGATGCAAATAAAATGAAGTGCAAATTATAGCTTCTGCATTATGTGTATTTTTAGATCCGCTCACTTGCAATGTTATGACCGTGCACTTCACGAGCGGTCACTTATCAAGTCTGTTAGTAGTTCCGGCTTCACATTCAGGGAAGAGATTTTAAAGAGACTCGTCAAAAAGCAGGGAGCATTGTGCTCTGCAGGGAGTCCGAATAATCTTCATCAGCACCCCAGGTACTTTTCCTGAACCATCCCTCGCTGCAAGGGTATGATAAGTAAGCTCGGGCCTCCAGCTGTGCCGCGGCTCAACCAATTCTAATGCAATCCACATGAGGTTTGGCAGTGCCATGCTGTGACTGATGGCTGTGACTGATTTTGAAAGGGCGAGAGACATGGGAGAGTGATCGAGTCAAATTCGAAACAGTAGCAGTGTGCTGGTTTATCACAACAAAGGCGAGGGCACATTGTCTACCAAACTTGACAACGTCATTGACATTTGTATTAAAAGTGTGACTGAAAATGTCATATAAACAGGCTTTTTATGGTTATTTTTAGCCTGAGTTAGAGACTAATACATGAAGAGAGGATTCTTTGTACAGCAAACTGAAGAGGGAGAGAGAGAGAGATACCGCGGTGTGGAGAGGGTTTGCAAAGCACTTGTGGAGCGGACAGATCTGCTCGTGCATTTCTTCAGAGCAGGGTGGATGAGTCACACATGTTTGCTATTAGTCAGTGAGTCGTCCATCACGCTGACATGTGTCAGGGTTCTGTTTGAACGGCTGTTATCAATGAGTTGAAGTGGGACATCCTTCATCTCGGCCTAATGACCTCGTATGGAGAGGTCACGCTGACGCAATTGGACCAATTATGAACTTTGATTTGACCCCCAGGGACTGTTTATTGCCAGCCATGACGGTTTGGAAAGCTTGATCTACTTGATCTTGAGGGATATCAAAACAATATGTGGATTAACTCTAATCAATATTTTCACATTAACAGTGGATCAGACGACTATGTGTAATGTGAAAGTGACGAACACTCCGAGTGACGAACACACAAAGAGTTCAAAGCCAAATGCCCTATCTCGCAAAGGTAACAAAAGTGGGGGGGGTACTGGTGTATCCACCCCGTGATAAACGATCCACATGGGACCGGCCTTGGCCCATGCTGCGTACTTCCACCAAGTTTCATAAAAAGGGCAAGTAGTTCTTACGTATTCCTGCTGACAAACAACGCGAACCGAAAACATAACCTCTTTGGGCAGATAATCACTTCACACTGTGGAGCTTTTTAGAATCTTGCAGGCCTGCAACTTTATTGTCCACTCTTACCGCTTTGATCAACATTGTTTCAGAGGCAACAGACAGCTGTTTTAGTGAAAAAAAAGCTCCTAAAAGCACCAAATGGCAGGCAAAGGTAGCGGCTAGCTGGTGAACAAAGCAGAGCATTTAGGGGCTAAAGAGAAAGATATTTCCCTCAGGATAACTTTGCATTTGAATAAAAGCTAATGTTGCTCCGTATATCCTCTAACTTGCCAGCTAATGCAGGTTTAAGGAATAACATTTGGTGTTGCCAGATCGGTTTGCTGTTCCCTCACCGAAGAGTAAACTCAGCCTTAACCCCAACAAGTCATCATCTACGATACTTAGCAATAACCTAACTTTTAACCAATGCCTTAACTCAAACCACGGAGGGGAGCGCAAAACACTATTTGCAAGAAAGGACAGGAGGCACTATTCAAGGTGAATCAGACTTCAACACAGCACCAGTTCATTACAATATGGGTCCTTTTTTGTAGTTGTGGCCATTTTTCCTGTCAATAATTCTAATATTGTATTCACCAGGCAAATATGCAGGTTAGCCAAACTTATTTGAGGGAGAAGACATGGAAATGGTCAAATCCATCAAAGTTTACAGGTTAAATCTTGACTGACTCTACCTACCGTGGTTGCATGCACACTGTTTTCCTGTGAAGTGATTATTGGCAACAATTCTGGAGGGCTCATTTTTCCATTTGACCTACAAATAAAGTGGTTCAGAGAACCCAGCTGAACTGTTGGCTTGTTTACGACGTGTCTGCTCGCCTGACTACAACGTATTTGGTGAGTGTAATATTATCATGACTGAGAGACATGACGTAACAACGTTTTGAAAATGAGCCAGAGTGATCCGGTAAATATCGACAGGCATCTTTAAACCTTTAGCTGTTTAGAGGGCTCAGAGGGAGTCGGGGAGGGGGGGACTGTGAAACGGGATCACCGTGAATCAAAAGGTTTACACTGTTTGTGCGTCTGCGTTTTTTCAGAAAGTAAGGGCAGTTCGGCTTTGTGTGAGGGGAGGTGAAGGTCAAGAGCACCGCAGTCATTAACATGTTGAGAGTTAGCAGCTCCAGGTCGAGGCAGGCGGCGAGACTCCTTTGAGAAACACGCTTAAATGTCATGTCTTATTTATGACTCTTTTCCACTCAAACGTTTTTTTTCCTGTCTTTCATTCAAAGGCAAAACAGATGTTATGCAAGGATCTGGGACATAACAACTAAAACATATCAAATGTGAAACAAATCTATCTTAAATGCATGTGGTCACTCACAGATGATGCAAACACAGACACGTACACATACAGGTTGTGCAGTCATATTAATTGAGCAATTGTGTAGGCCGTGTCAGACAGGTTTTAGGTTCCCAGGAGTTCAGTGAACTCCTCCTCTGTTTCTCTTCTCATGGTTAGTCATCTACTTTGCGCTTCTCGACACAGGGCTGGTCCTCCTCCCAGGATCCCCTGCTTTTAGCGATTGTGTCAGAGGTAGTCAACCAGCTCTTCCTCTGGCTCAGTGCCAGTTTCACTCTCGCTGGGTTTCACTGTAGTCGAAGATTGGCAAGGAGGCCTGGGAATCAGCAGGTGCACCGACAGGTCCGCCTGGCCGAGGACAAAGCCCATTGGCTCACCACTGCGGCTCCTCGGTCATCCAAATTGGCAGTTTGAACAGTCTTGGCACGTCTCTTTTACACAGACAAAAAAAAACCCACCTCTGTTTTTGTTGTTGTTATTGTTGTATTGCTTTACTGGCTGAGTGTGTGTTTCTGAGAATAAGTCACAGGTGTGAGCAACATTATGGGTGGCAGTATTCAAAATGAACAGCGAAGGTGAAAAAAGGCAAAAAACGTAAACACAAAAATTTTTATTCATTTTTGACATTTATCAATTAGGAACTTAATATTTTACCCAACAGAGCTGAAGAACATGTTGTGGCTATGAAAGGTTAATTGCTGACTATTTTCCTATTTCTCATGCAATTCACTTATTTGGTTCATTTGCATAACAAAAGCCAACCTGTCAGTCCCATAAACTGTGCGAGTCTGTTGATTGAAAAATAAAACCTCCCATTACTTCTGTCAAAACATAAACTGTCAGTTTCGGTGTCGAGCTAAAGCCAGTGAGAAACGTCCCAGTTCCTGACTGTGACTGTGCCTGGAGGCAACAACGATTATTTCTGTCCCACAGTCAACAGTGTGCCTCTGTAAATCTGCTGCGCTCGTCACTCATGCGGTTGAGTAATAGGAGGTTAAGTTGCAAAAAGCCTCCAACACTTGCAAACAAAGTCTACAGCAGTAGATAATCCCACTGTGCTCCTTTTTGCAGGACGCTAAAATGACATTTTAAAGGGTTTGAAATACACCTGGGTCGTTCCAAGGCTTTATCAGATACACTTCTTTGGTGTTTGCCTCTATGTTTATCTGCAGTCGTCAAGGGACATAATGACTTCAGGGAGACCGTCAATGACCACATGATCAAAGTCGTGCACAGCCGAAGCACATGCGGCTTTAGACAGTTTTGGGAACGATGAGGGGATTAGCACTTTAAACAGGCTTTCTCTTTATGTCACTGATGACCCAGGACATTGCTCTCCACAGCTCAGAGGTGAAATGTTGCGTTGTGTAGTGTGAAAGCGGGTGATTGGTGTGTAATGTAAGCTATTTTCATGTGCTTTAACTGAATTCACATTCATACAGTGACCCTTATTAGTCTATTAACTTCATTATCCCAAATGCATTGGCAGTGCAGGTACATGAAAAGAAAATACACAAAAACAACGGCCCAATAAATGCAAAGAAATCAACACAGCAACAGACATATGCCACACACAGACACAATACTATGCATTACCAGCCTGCAGTGTTTATATTATTATATCAGCATAGGTGTAAATGTGAGAAAACAGCCATAAGGTGAATAACTGTTAAGAAATGAATGTGCAAAGCTAATTGGCAGAAATTAGAGTGAGCACCACTGCTTTAACTCGTGTCACAAAATGACATCAATCAATAGATAATTATAAGACTGATGACTCGTACAGTTGCTGCGAAAGTTGCTTGTTAACATCCGAGTTGAGATTTTAATGTCGCAAATTAAAGCCCTAAATGCTGTTCTTATTCTAACAGACACGCATCCTTGTCTTCATGTAATACGTCCAAAAGAGTCATTTTTAAAATCCGAATTAGAAAAACTCTAATATTGTACTACAATATATAACCACAATAAGTCTGTAAAAATAGATTTATACAATATATAACAACAGTGTAAATAATAATAATGCTGAAAAATGGGGTCTACGATTAAGTGTGATAAAAATGCAATAATAGTAGGATTTAGATAAGACTATTGGTTAAAATGAAGAGTATAAATAAATAAATGCAGTATTAATGTCAAAGTATTGCACAGTTGAGTCCTGCAGAGAGGACAGTGCGTTGATTAGATTGTGTTTTAATGAGTAAACCATCATGCAAACTTTTGTCAGATAACGTCTGTTTTTCATCATACAAGAAAGCTAGAAAATGCATCTTCTAGATCACTTGTACAGACAGCATTACTCAGTGCTGTTGTGTATTGTGAAATCATCAAGTCCTGTCTATTATAAATTCTATGATGAAAAACAGACGTAATCTGTACCCTGAGTGATGGTTTACTCACTAAAAGTCTTATCAAAGCACTGTCCTCTCTGCGGGACAAATCTGTCGACCCATTCTCTGAAGATCACCAGCAAACGACTGTATTATCTTTCCAGAATAGAGAGCAGAAGTCATCTGTGTCAGACCCTGACGCCTTCCTTCTCATTTGAATTAAAAGAGTCGACTGCGATCTGTTGTGAATAGTGACACAACTAGGTGGGTTACACATTGGGTGTGGGTTAAAGAAGTACTGTATTTACTTTTGTGGCAGAATCGCATGTGTACATTTAGACTGTTGGAGGTGCATTACCATTATTATTAGCAAGAATAATGTGATCCTGTGGGTGCTGTTGGACGATTTAGATTTCCTATATTAATGTTGTAACTAACCAGAACATTCGGGGGGAAAAAAAAGATACAAAACATGTGAAATATAAAATTAAATTTTTGCACAACTGCTTTTACTTTACAATACATTACATTACATTACTACAGTTCATTTAACTGACGCTTTTGTCCAAAGCGACTTACAATAAGCGAGAATCTTGCAAGTACATAAACTTCAGTAATCCAGTGTTATATTAAAACCTATTTAGGTTACACTGAGCATGTACTGGGTGGATGTGCTACTCTTTTGTCCCAAAGAGTTATATATTGTAATATCAAAGGTACAGTATATTTATAAAAGCAAATATGGCACCTCAAGCAGTAGCATTGAGTTGGCTTTTATGCAGTTTATCGAGCTGCATCTTAATCCGTAGCCAAGCCGGAGAAGAGATGGACAGATAAACAAGAAATGACTAAGTCAGTGTTTTTGATTCACAGCTTTGAAAAGTGACAGTTAATCACGATTTAAAGCGAATCCTGGAGTCTCATTTGCATATGGGAAGTGGGTGATTTGATTGGCTGTGAGTCTGTGCACTGGGTGTGTCCACGTCTGGGAAGCAAGGGGGTGAGGTGTTCTCACAGTGGCGTTGGAGGGGGGGAGGCTGTTGTGACATCCACGCAACACACATGGTGGCAGTGAAGCAAGTGAGGACATGATGCAAGTCGATACAACCCTTATTGTCCCACGTACCCTCTCCTACATGCGCGTAGACACACACACGCACGCATGCAGGTACACATATATGTACACAGATAAATGGTACATGATAATAGGAATACTGCACTGCAGTTACGAGGTAAAAGGTACTTAGTAGTCAGAACTCATGACTATAGGACAGATGACTATTTCCCAACACGTGATGTAGTGTTATGGGTTTATGACAATAGATATTGTGTGTTTCAGTCAACTCTGTGAGAGAGCGATAAGATGTGTCTGGACTTGTTCAATAGAGAGTGACTGGCTGCTGTCCGGTTACTCAGAGGACAGTAAATCGGCTTACTCAGCTTGTGTCACCCTCAAAGGAGTGGGTTGACGTGTGGGGGCACCTTTATCTGGAAGGGAAAAAACTGATGAACAAAAAAGTGTTTGTTTTTGTACAACACCACCTCTCAAAATAAGGAACTAACATATGATGAAATCAGACTGCTCAGGTATTGGCTGCTCCATTTACAAGGAGTTTTGTTTTACCTTCTTAACCTTTATTATTGTTATAATAGGCTAGCAGGGGCGGGAGAAGTATTCAGATCCTTTACTTAAGTTCAACATTTTAGGAAATACGCTTGTTCACTTTCTTGCTCAGAGTTAGATGAGAAGATCAATAGCGTTCTCTTGTTTGTGTGTAAATATGAAACTACAGCCAGTTATCTTAGCTTAGCATTTAGACTGAATATATCTCTTTTATTATTGTTACTACTGGCTGCTAGAGTATTACTCTCACTTGTTCACTTACTGTATTATGTTAACCTGCCACTTACTTACCACGGCTGTTGTGTTTTTTTGTACTTATATTTTGTACTTATCCATTTGTACTTAACCTTATATTTTGTACTTATCCATTTGTACTTAACCTTTTATCTGCACTGTCCCTTTGCTGTTGTAGCGCTGTAAATTTCCCGAATAAAGGTTTTCTGATTCTGAATACAGGGGTAAACAGCAAGACCTGTATCTTTAAGTGAAAGTAGAAATACCACAACGTAAATTACTCCATCACAAAGTAAAAGCCCTGCATTCAAAATGTTACTCGTGTAAATGTAGACCTTCTTAAGTATTATCAACTAAATGTACTTAAAGTAACAAAAGTAAAAGGTGTCATTAGGCAGAATTGGCCCCTTCCATAGTTAACACTGATGCATTAATGTGTGAGGAGCAGTTGTGCTGTACTTGCTGATTGATTTTCACTCGCCTACTTTTTTTTTTAGGTGTCCAGTCCAGTTTCCTAAGAGTCCTAAAAACTTTATTTTCCAGTGAAGTAAGTGATTATTTCAACTTGTTTTTAATATTTAGGAAATGAGTGTTCATGCTTTGTAACACGAAAGAGTAAGGCAGGAAAAACCTGGATTTTAGAAAAGTGTTCAAATGAGTTGATTTGCAATGAAAACAGGTTGAAATATTCCTACTACACAATTTTACTTTTTTTTAACAAGAAAATATAGCTTAATTACAAACTAAAAGCACTATAGATATGTTTTGTATGAATAATTATTTAAATGTAATTAATCAAAATGCCTGTCCATTATAGGAGTAAAAAGTACGATATTTCCCTTTGAAATGTAATTGAGAGACTTTACTTGAGTATTTCCATTTGCTGCTACTTTATACTCCTACTCCAAGACATAATTAACCCATACTTGAGTGAATGTACTTAATGCTGTTGGCAAGTCATACAAGAAGTCCTGGTGACCAGATATCATCACTTTTTCCGACATCCTCAGTTGGAAAGGGTGGGGCCTGATTTTCATCTATTTATGTACCAAAGGTCTGTTTTTCCACATATATGCTAAAAGGAGCAGAGAAACGCAAGTAAAGAGGGTATACAGTCACAGTGGATCATGGTGTCCATGTTGTAACATTAGGCAACCAGTGTTAATTTATTCCATGTCAACACAAGCTGCAGTGACGTGTCTGTTGACCGCAACTGTTGACCTCAGGAAAACAAGAAAAAGCTTGAGCTGCAGATCAACACGGACAAGCAACAGTCCCAAAAAATACAGCTGCAACACTCTGCGCTGGACCCTTAGATGTTCATTTTATGACTTTTTACATCATGTTCATTAAGGGCTGAGAAGTCTACAGATTCGATGGCAAAGCTGTTGATGCAATGTTTCCATTCCTTTGAGATACACACGTATATTGCGACTGTGTGTGTGTCTTCGTGACACAGCAGAAAGTCGTGACAGGGTTTCCCAAGAATCAAGCTAATGAGACAGCCTGCAGGATGAACCTCAGAAGTTATTTTTAGATGGATGCTGCCATCACCGTTAACGCCAAGTAAACGTAAGATAACAATTCTAATCACATGGTATAAATAACTCATTTTCATTTCAAACCGTGTGATGTGGAGAACTTGTAGGCTACGTCGCGTCGCTCTTCACTTAGATGAATAAAAGGAATACCTCGATGAGCAAGTTTACTACAACACAAATCTGACACCAGAGAAGATGGTACAGGTACATATAAATGGACACTGATATACTAAAAACCTAAAATAACGTTACATTCGCTCAGCGTTGTACGGTTTGTCCCACGTCGTACAGAATCAGGAATAATCCCACCACCAGGGAGGAGGCTAAACAGTGTTGTGTAACCCTCGGTCGAGACTTTACCATGGGATTAGGGAACATCTACAAGGTCCGTCTTGTTTTACGTCTGGCACCAGAGACTCCCAACATAAAGCATGCCAAGTGTGCTCAAAATACCAAACCCAAGACAATGTTCAAACCATACGTTTCTTCATGTCCGATAAATCTTTCTTCCACTCCTTGCGTCTCCAAAAGCTATTTCATGAGCTGTAAGAGAGGTCTAAAATAAATGGAGCATTTCCTCAACCCATACGTGTTCATTAAAAATGATTTTCCCTTTAAACGAGCGGTAAAAGAACAGCTTTCTGCTACTAGAATGTTGTTTCTGTAAATGTGAAATTCAGATTTTTAAAAGAAGCCAGGTTACAGTACATCCTATCTTTCATCTTCATTGCGATTGCAAACCAAACCTCCCTCACTCGTCCCGTCCATTGTCTGTTAAAGGTGATGTCATCTTGCGTGTGGAGCGCGTGCCATCGGTATGTGGAAACCATGGGGGTATTTCTGAACAAGTCACATAGCATCTTCAAAACTCACATCTCTGCAACAGCTGATTACAGAGCAGGCGTTCTGCACTTATCCTTGACGTACATCTCTGTGCAGCAAGGCATACATTAACTTCTAACAATGCCTATCAGACGTGTCGGAAACATCCATGTTAGTCCATTAGTAGGAGTTTAAGGGGAAGTTTTCAGTGTTGGGATGATTCACAGTTAGACACAAAATGAGCATCACCGCCAGGCATTGGAAAAAGCATTATAGTGTCATCGGAAAAAAAGTTGAGGGTGTCTGCTTGAGGGTCATCCGTTAAGTTCCCAGGGTCCTATAGGTTCTTGATATAAACTAACACAGCAAGAGATTGGTAAGGGCTATCCTCGCAGTTCAAAATGCAGAAGAACAAAGGGAAGTGATGGTAGTTTGAATGGCAACAATCTGTTCCGCCACTGTGGGGATGTCAATGTCTTAAGTCAAGAAAACGTTATTGCCTGCAAATGTAAGGGTGTAAGTTTCAACGAGTATAACATCAGTAGGCTTTTAGCTGTAGGTGGGGGATTTTAACATATTGACCCAGGGAAACATACATTGAATATTTGACCTAGGGGAGAAAAACATTGCATAAAACACAAAGTCATTTGAAAGGTCTCCTTATTCTGTCAAATCAAGATGACAATAAGCTGGGGAACATAGGACCCTGGGAATATACAGTAGATACACTCCTGTTTGTTTGTGGTCTGCTTCTTCCACGTTTGTTTATTAATGGCCCCCTTTTTTTTAATGTATTGCCTATAAAGTTTTATGCAAACCACATTATTTCTGACTCAATCACGGGTCGCAGACACTGAGGCACCACTGCAAGTCAAGAGACCAAGGAGCTGTCATCACGCAGCAATAGCATTCGATTGATATGAGGGTGGTAATAGAGCAATGTAATGAGGAGACACACACACAATAAAGGAGAAATCAAATCACTTATTCCCAGATTGAAGAAAGCACAAATATGACCAGAGGATTTGAATGTGGCAGTGTAGACCTGCCTCCATACACACACACACACGCACACATAAAAAAAACCACATGCTCACACACACTCATGACAATGTCTTGGCTCTTTTCTCTGGAGGCAAACAGAGTAAAACGGATGTGTGTTTGCAGGCAGCTCTCTGCTGTCAGCTCCCCTGACAGACCTGTAGAGCAGGCTTCTCACTCTCTTATCTGCTGCCAGCTGGTCCGACTTGAAGTTCGTCTCGCTTACCTCACATCTAGCAGGTGACGCTGCGAGGGCGTGGCCTGAGAGGAGTTAGTTTAATTTGTCTCATTCAATGATTTGCATTTAAACTGAATGGCAGATTCAAAATCTTAGAAGGAGGGAGCTTGACTCGTATCAACGGCGTCATGAAGAGTTTCACTGAGCAGCAGGCTGGTTGAGGTGATAAAAGCTTTGTGTAAATACATTTTTTGGCAGCCTCAGAACTGAGGTTGAACACCTGTGAGAGGACAGAAGGAGGGCAGCACCGGACTTTCCTGTCCAGGGAGGAAACCTGGTCCCTGAGCAAATAAGAGCAAAGTCAAGGAAAAAAACTATAAGTCACACTGGTTAAAAACGTCCAAAACAATGCAATGTCACTCCCTTTAGTTACAGGGATGATGGATTACCTTAATATCTTGGAACATGTTTGAACATATAGCGCTATATATAACAATAATTTATAGATTTATTCAAAGTACATTTGAGACAGAAACAAACATTGTTGGCAAGGCGGCGGTTGTGTCATTCGAAGAGGAGATAGAAGGGAGTTTTTCACAAAGCCCGCAGCTCAAAGTTCCTATAATCTCAAAGACGTCTGCAATGAGCTGTAGCATCAATATTGTAAACCTTTAGTCGTGGATCATGTTACCAAAAAGGCTCAAGAGAGTTTGATAAATGTTTCTTTGTGCCAAGAAGACCGGTTTTGCAATGCCACCCAGCAGACCAGGTTAATCCCTAAACCTGCAGCTCAGTCTTATCTGCGTTAAACACAAATAGATTTAGTTTTCTCTAAGTTTGCACATCTCACCACTGTGTATTGTTATGTGTCAGTGAAAATCTATGGAAATGTCTATGGACGGTCTTTTCTTTATAGCCAAATCCTTTATTATTTGAGTATTTTATTGACTTAAAAGCCCTTTTTTTTTGACATTTACTCTATGGTTCGCTTTCTCCTTAATAGACAGACTGCATTACACTGTCCGCATTTATTTGAACAAAGAGGTTATCTGGTGCATTTTGAGCGTTAGGGAGGAGAACAAAAAGCTTCTGCAGTTAGAGTCCCAGAGGTAATCTCTAATGACAGTCAACAGAAATAGAACCTCACAATAGTACCTGCCCAAAATGCAACGACAAAAAAAATCAATACTCCCCACTAACTTTAGAAAATATAACCTTTTGACTTTATATACAGAGTAAAATCCTGCATGGAGAAAATGTCTCGCAGGTTCAAATGTAAATGCACGTCCCAGAGGAAGATACACTCGCACAACACTGTATATGTGTGTGTTCGGCAGAAGGAAAAGAAGGTGACCAGTAAAAAACCCGCTGACGTTACCAGTGAGGCAGGGAGTGATTTTGTGACAATCCAAACTGACATCAAGTTACACCTGCCTGTATGGACCGGTATAAACTGACACATTTCAAACAATACCAAGACGCTTTCTTCCCTCGGCATCTGTCAGCCAACAGCTCAATACACAAGAAGAACAATACAAAGACACAACACTGCATAGAATCATGGCATCATATGAAAACGGCTTCTGTTGCGTCAGCTGGTGCACACTATTTATTTGTGTAAACTTTATTGCTATCTGTGTTTTTTTTTTAAAACAATGTTTGCATGAGTACAAATCACAAATGCACTCACAAATCCCACCAGTAACAAACACAGCTAAATATACAATACATATATATATATATATATATATAAACAATTTTAAAAAAGCAAGAAAAGGCAAAAAAAAAACAAATCCAAGAACATCACGTTTCTTATTCTTACCTATTTCACACCATATCACTTAACATCTTTCCACCTAACCACCCTGTGTCCATCATTTTTAATATAATGTATAAACCGGTCCCCACGCTTTTTAAAGCGTTCTTCTTATTACGTACATTCTTAAAGATGTAGGTTGTTCATATGTATATATTTAGTTATATTCATTTGGTTTATCCTGCCAGTTTGAAAACTTTAGTTTGACATTTTAGCCGGAACTCTAGAGCTCATCACGTGACACTTTACTGGCACCGCGCTTGTTCACTTTACCTTTATACTACTTCTACTTCCTGTTTATACCTGCACACAGTTCAGATTACACATTTTATCCTGTCTCTTTCATTCATTCATTTTATCACTACTGCACACCAGTCTACCTTAGTATTTTGTAATACATTATTTAATCCATTTGATATATATTCTATTTTATTCCTATATTTTAATTTCTGCACTATTTCATGTTTTATGTCTTGGATTCTCATTTTTGCTTGCATGTTTTTCTTTTATAGGCCTACATTTTGCAGTGGCATTGTTGGAAAGAGTCTGTGGATAAGACAAGATAAGTCATTGCCAGCGGCTGCTCCACTTATTGTTTTGCACATGACAAATAAAGACTTGAAACTTGTTTGTATTTTAAACATGAACCTACCGCCAGCATCCGGTAAGCTTAGTTTAAGAGGGTTAATGCAGGGAGGTCTGTCCGACACGCTGTGCCCAAAAAAAGAGCACGAGTCCGTAACTGCGTTCCTTTTTGTTTATTGCAAACAAAACAGGCTTATCTTACATGATGCTCTCAGATAATGTAGCAAAACTGGACCAAAAGTAAAGGAGTTGCAGTCAACAGAAAATAATGGCTCCCTACTCTCCCCTTCTCTGTTACAAACAAAAAAAAAGGCCCCTAGGCCCCGGGGACGTATAAACACACACACAGACCAACAGACAGACAGACAGACACACTCACACGCACGCATACACACACTCTACAAAGGCACACATGCCAACAATTACCACCAGTGACATGGAATACATTAAAGTGATGTCTTTGTCATTCAGCAGTTGGTTAGCTTAGTTTTGCATAAAATACTCAAAACAGTGGGAAACAGCTCGCCTGGGATTATGAAACAAGATGTATCTACCAGCACCTCCAAACTATGCCACTTAAAGTGGAAACAGAACATTTAAAAACGTTTGTTCCTTGACTTTAGACAAATGGATCGCTTTCTGTTTTTCTCAGAGCCTAGCAACACAGGACACAATGCATTTTGTTTTCCACAGTTACTTCGGTTATTCCTTTAACTTACCTCACAGCTCTTAAATGAGTGCACGTGTTTGTGTGTGCGTGTGCATGTGCATGTGTGTGCACTGCAACCGTTAAAGGGGGGATTCCCCACAGGGCTCCAATCCACACATCCACTGTTTAGATAACAGAGAACTACAATTTGAACACTAATTGAAAAAAAAAAACAACCATAATAAGACAGGCAGTGTTAATTGCTGTGAGTTTTTAAAGTTCAAAACATTCACAGAAATACTGGACGTGAAACACAAAAGCAAATGTGCAATTACAGCCCTATTATAAAGGGAGGTAATTAACAGTCCACACCTCTAGCTGAAGAAAGCCTCACTGTGTTTTTGGCCTGCCAAACCTCTACACTACCTAAGATTTACACTCAGGGGTGGGGGTGGGGGGTGGGGGGGGGTTGCTGGTTTATGAGGCCTATTCAGAAGTCCCGAGGTGTCACTCTTGGTCACTCCCAGGTTTTCTCCTCTGCCTGGTTCCTGGCTGTTTCGCACCTCCAGGAGGGACTATTATCCTGTCAGAGGGCCACTCTTCACAGCAGCGTAACACTTCGCCCCGTGAAAATCACACCCTTCTGCTTGTTTTGTTGGCCTGTGGAGCGTGGGGTTCTCACACGGGTCTGACCGGGAGCTGCAGATGGTTCATCAAGATTTAGAATGGATGGAAAAAAACAAGGCCTGGAGGGAAAACACGGGCCGAGTGGTGGTGAAAACAAGAGCTTCAAACTGTGGGCAATGGAGACACATTAAACTTTCAATCATATTGTTAAAGATTAGTTACAACCAGGACGCATTTTGAGGGGGAAACTTTTTGCTCCTGGCAGAAACTAATGAAAACATCCTCCATGCTTACATTGTCCTCACTTGAATATATTTATATAGCAACTTTTCAAGCAGTTTTACTTTACATTAAGTACCGGGCATAAAGCTCCTGACTAAAAAAACATTGCTTCCTTGTTTGCGTGTTACTCAAAAGTACATGGATTTGACATTAACAATATTTAAAAAATTAACTTCTTTGAACTTGAGCACTAATCTAAAACGTGATTTGCTGCATCACACGTCTTAGAGTGACAGAGTAACAACTGAGATAATAATTATTCAAATTACAATTTACCAGGAAGTGTCAGGTCAGAACTTCTATACTCCAGGAGTTGGGGCCTTATCAGTCTGTTAGTACAGTCATTCCACTGCAACTAAATATTAGTCATTCAGTCATTATTGTCATTGGTTCTGTGAGGTAACCTCCGGTAACATTTCTTAAAACAGGTCTGGTATATCAAGTCTCAAAGAGATGAAGGTATAAGTAGTTATGGATGAAGGTGTGGATGTTAATCCATAAAAAGGTTCTGTACAAACATCCCATCTGACACTACACTCTACAAAACTATTTTCTCAAGCGTTCTGTTTATATGCAGGGTAAATTCAAAAGCAGTTTGCTTCTGTAATTGTGTTCAAACAAAGATCGGGGTTAATTTGTGCTTTTATCTAAACTGATTCATGAATCTAACTTCCAAAAATTTGATGAAGGTAATATAGAGCTTGAGTAAGTGTGGTGCTGTCCCCTACTGGGGAAGTAAAGTAAAGCTCCTCAAAAACATTGACAACAGCAAATCATTATACAATTTTGATTTTGTTGTGTTTTATCAAATTAATTTTTTTAATCAAAAATACAGTGCAAGAATGATTGTAAAATACAGACATTGGGATAATTAGTCACTTAAAATCTAAATGTATAAATAAGTAAAAATGCTAAATTGTTAAAACGGTCATTTCTATCTTTTAATACAATGTCAGTTAAAAAGGTTAGGCTCTTTAGGTTTCAACAAGTAGTTAGAACCATTTTTCACAAATTATTCAAGTAACTAAACAACAAAGTACAACATAAAGTCACTATGAAACTAATATTGGCGTTTAAAACATGGCAGCACTTGTTTTTGTATTCAACAGATGACATTCACATTCATACAGGTAAAAGGAGAAAAACCATGACAAATACACAAAATATGCAAAAGAAAAACTGCCTGCTTTTTGCTTTCACCCATTAGAAAGAATATTACTTAAGCAAAGAAATATTAAAAACGTACTGCAAGAACAAAAACATTGCTAATGTTTGTCCTTTGTGGCATCAGCACTTTGAAAGAATCTCCTGACAGCTTTTGTAAACTTTCACCAAGCAGTTCAGCCTCGGCTTTGAACTCTGAAAAATGAGGAGAAGGAGGTTCGTCAGAAACACGGAACGCAAACAAGAAACAAAAACACCAAAAGTAACTTGCCAAAAGCAATTTGCTCTATGTGATAAAGTGTACACCTTGCATTCAACACCTCACCTGAAACAATGGCACAACACTTGACACTGCATGAGGTTCTGAAGGGTCCTTCAACAGCACACAAAGGTAGTAGATGATTTGGTGCTGAAATAAAAGCACTAGAAGTTAATGTGCCCTTCTTCATAAACTGACATAACTGTAGTACAAATGACACTGAATATTATAAATGTGCGCACAAGTGATAGAGACATAAATGTCCTTGTTCACCATGTAAATAGCTTCATTGATGACAATGTCCTTGATGTTGCTCATCTCAATGAAAGTGGTGGTCTCACGGCCCGAGGCGTAGCTGGAGGACACCTGTATGCCTAAGGAGCCGATGACAAGCAGGGTCTCGTGGTCTACCTTCACAAAGTGGATGTGAAGCATCATGCCAACCAGGGTGACGAATATAGCACTGGACAGAACAGCTGTGTTCTGCAAGAGAGGGAAGACATTCAACATGCAGATCTCATTCAGTGCAACATGTCAATATGAATCCATTATATCCCACTCAAAAACAAAAAGGAAACTGATCATTTAAATGTACAGATCACAGGGAGCATCACCAATATTGTGTCCACTAGAAGTATTTGGTCTGGTTTAACACAATCAAAATAATCATAGGGCAGCCATTACTGCTATTGGAGCTGGCCAATACAGACAAAAAAACAAACAATAATGACATATATTCGACTGAATGCCTCCTCAAAATCAATAATGTGACAATATGACTATTGTTGCTCTCATACAATAAGTCATCGCTGAAGGGGTGTATAATATAGTAAATAGGGCTGCAACTAAATTATTATTTTCATGATCGATTAATCTGACGATTTTTTTTTTTAGATTAATAGTTTTGTCAATAAAATGTCAATCACAGTCCAAGGTACAATGTTTTGTTTTGTCAGTCCCAAACTCAAAGATATTCAGTTTAATATTATATAAAACAGAGAAAAGCAGATAATAACCCTATTTAAGAGGCTGAAACAGCATGTTCTTCCATTTTTGTATGAAAGATTACTTTAAAATCAACTTTTGCCATTATTACTATTAATAGGTTAAAAAATAGTTGCCGATAGATCTGTGGATCAACAAATCGATTAGTCGACTAATCGTTTCAGCTCTAAGATAATATGATATAAAAGTTGTATAATTGACTTTGACATAATGCGAACTTTATAGAAGAAACAGTACATCTCCGTAATAAAGATGTCAAATAGGACAATATACACTGACATGATTTGGTCAATATGTAGCCACATGAGCAGTGTCAGGGATGATTTGTCCTGACTTACCTCTGTGAAGACGAACACAGCATATGCCACAAGCCAAACACAGCAGGTGTACACCATCACCTTCCCGATGGACACTTTGGGGACGCTGACAATAAACTCCTTGCAAAGGCTGGAGTGATTCTGACAGTCCAGAGATATGGCTTTGCCACTGATGTCAGTGAAGGCTTCATCTTCCATCATGAACGCAACACAAAACAGGGAGATTGAGGAAAAGCGAACTCTCCGTAACAGGGAGCTTAGCCAGCTAACACTGACGACAGGTTAGCATTGAGCTAGCTTAAGCTATGCTGTAAAGTGGCAAGGTCAGCCGCACACGACGACATAAAGTGGTGCTTTCTTAGACGGGATAGTGTGAATGCATACATACGACGATGTATCTCCAGATAAATCAAATATAACAAAACACACGACGGCAAAAATAACAGAATTTATTCCCAGGATAAATTCAACTGTATTGATGCTAAAAATCAATTATCACATTAGCTGCACTCGTTACTCACACCGGGTTGTTCGGGTTGAATGTTGTTGTAGCGACGAGTAAAGTACGGGACGGGACGAGCACTGTCGCTCCGCGTGTTGTACAACAACCAGGGGCATTTAAATATTTAATACACTTTGTAATACAACTGATATGACGCAGGAATTGATTTTAACATGGTGTGTGTCATTATCAGTTGCTGTATCCGTCTCACTGTGTAAACTTCGGTGTACGCCGGTTACAAATACAAGTGGACACTATAGCAGCTGGAAGGTGCAAAGCATTATGGGCAACGGTTAGTATCTCGTCTTGTATATCCACTTCATTTGTTTAAATAGACAGGTAGCTAAAGTCACACTACCCTTAGAAAACATGTCAGGAGTATAAGTTAGTGTATGTACTACAAAATAGTCTATAAACAGAATAAAAACACTGATTTAACACGAGTCCCTTTTTGCAACTCCCAAATCCTTCATTTCCCAAAATGCATCGTGTTTAATGACTTTTGAACTCTGGATAAAAACAAGCCGATCAGCTGATGTAAAAGCAACAACATCTACAGGGGTCTGACACAGAAGCGCTCAGCAAGCTAACTTTCTTCACAACATTAGCTGTATGTGGCGGTCGGCGGCACGGCGTTAGACAGTATACGTGTCCAGTTTTAGACTGTGTCGAGGCAGCATTTTAATTATCCGTCGTCCGTCGGACAGGTAGCCACTGCTAGGTCGGTCGATTGAAACGAAGGTTGTGTGTTTTTTCAGAAAGTCTGTTTCTTTGTGTCGGCTAGTGATAAGATAAATGTATTACTGAATTCCAGAGAGTATTTTCTAGACATTATGGCGAGCATATGTCGGGCTACTTTTAAATAGAAACTTGGCATAAACAACTGAGCTACAACATTACCAAAACAAGACGAGGGATGCAGGGCAGCTAATGTTAGCTAACACACTGTTCTGCCAAAACAAAGTCATCACTAGTCTGAACAAGTGTGTTTGAAATTGCTACCTGGTCTTTGTTTACTACCGACCGCATACCCTCATCAATAAGCTGAACATTTCACAAGACTTTTTGACAGAGTGAGTTGGCTTTTTTGGAGAGTTTCAAACAAAGGTAACGTCACATCTGGTCATTTGCTTAACCACGTAACGCCGTGTCTTCCGCTGCATTGCTTTTGCGACCTAGTTACTCTGAGTACACGTGGGGTATCGCCCTGAGCTGTCCGGTTTGACATGAGTGGTCAAGGTCCAGCTGTAGATAAAGGAATGAACACAGTCCTCGGCTGTCAGGAGAGCTACGCCTGCGGGGGTTCAGACGAGGCTGCGTTTGAATGTGACGAGTGCGGCAGCCTGCAGTGTGCCCGCTGTGAACTGGAGCTCCACCGCCAGGAGCGGATGAGGAACCACGACCGGGTTCGGATTGCACCCGGCCACGTTCCTTTCTGTGACTCGTGCAAAGGCGACAGCAGCTGCCCTGTCAACGGTGGACGGCTCAGAGCGGTGGTGCGCTGCCAGGGCTGCAAGATCAACCTGTGCTTGGACTGCCAGAAACGCACCCACAGTGGAGTCAACAAGAGGAAGCACCCTCTGACACCGTACCCCCCTGCCAAAGCTTCCCAGGACAACAGCGTGGCGGCCGGGGAGTCACAGATGGACATCCTGAAAGCCGAGCTGGAGAAGGTGTGCAGCTTTATTTTGGTGGACGAGAGGGAGGAGATGCAGGTAAATACTCGACAGCATGTTTCGATAATTTGATTGCACCTATCATTAATGGGATGTTATGACAATGGGGCTGATCTTGTGTGGATTCTCAGGTGAAGGATGAGGACAACTTTGTGAGCAGGCTGGGCTGCAAGTCAGATGAGCTCCTCAAGGTGGTCTCCATCTTTGGAAACACTGGGGAGGGCAAGTCCCACACCCTGAACCATACATTTTTCCTTGGACGAGAAGTATTCAAGACCTCACCCACCCAGGAGTCCTGCACCGTGGGTGTGTGGGCAGCCATGGACCCTGTGCACCGGGTGGTCGTCATCGACACAGAAGGACTGCTTGGGGCTGGTATGTGACAAACAATAAATTGGCTTAAAGGGACAGTTCCACCCAAAATCTAAAATTATATATGTTTCTTCATACCTGTAGTGCTATTTATCAATCTATATAGTGTTGGTGGGAGTTGCAGAGTGTTGGAGATATCGGCCGTAGAGATGTCTGCTTTCTCTTGAACATAATGGATCAAGATGGCACTCGGCTCGTGGTGCTCAAAAAAAGAAAAGAATTTGAACAACTCAACAGTAATGTCTCTTTCCAGAAATCCTGACCATGTATGATCACGTTAGTAACCGGGTCATGATTTTCTGGAAAGAGACATTGCTGTAGTGTTTTTCAAATGTAGTTTTTTGGTGCACCACAGTAGAGTGCCATCTAGTTGCTTTTATATTCGAGAGAAGGCCGACATCTGTACGGCCGATGTCTCAGACACTCTGCAACTCCCACCACAACAATCTAGATCCATAACTAGCACTACAGGGAAGAAAAAAAATATGTATATTTGATTTTGGAGTAAACTGTTCCTTTTTTTTTTTTTTTTTTAATACCATGAAATAAACAGGGGTAGGGGGAGGCAGTTTTTCTCAATTCACACACGTTTTAACCCGACTATGTTTTCACTCATCAGGAGCAAATCAGGGTCAGCGAACACGCCTCCTCCTCAAAGTCCTGGCTATCTGTGATGTGGTCATCTACCGAACCCATGCCGACCGTCTCCATGACGATCTCTTCAAGTTCCTTGGTGACGCGTCAGATGCCTACTTGAAACATTTCACCAAGGAGCTGAAAGCGACTACCACCCGCTGCGGTCTAGACGTGCCGCTGTCCACTCTGGGCCCTGCTGTGATCATCTTCCATGAGACTGTCCACACCAAGTTACTAGGATCAGGTACGGGAGTCGCCCTCTTTGATTCTCTGGACTGTACTTCGTTGGCATTGAATGAACAAGACGGGCATAAGAATCTTCTCCACCCTTCACTCTCTGTTTGTTTGCTCTCCATCTCCAGACAAACCCTCGGAGTCGGCCGAGCGTCTTCTCCAGGAGCGTTTCAGGAAGCTGGGTCTGTTTCCGGAAGCGTTCAGCTCCATCCAGTATCGTGGAACTCGGACCTACAACCCCCCCACAGACTTCAGCGGTCTGCTGCGCAGCCTGGAGCAACAGCTGGACAACAACACCACCCGCTCGCCACGCTCTGCCAGCGTCATCTACAAGGCTCTGCAGGTAGTGACGCTTGATTGTATGAAGGAGTGTGTAGGAGCTACTCGCGCCTCTGGGTATTTCATAATGTGACGTAAAGAGAACACGTTTGCGTGTGCACAGTGTCAATGTTTACAGCGACTCTTCCATCCCTCAGGCCCTCAGCGAGCGCTTCAGCGGGGAGATTGCAGACGAGCACATGGCCAGTAACTCGTTCTTTCCAGATGAGTACTTCACCTGCTCCTGCCTGTGCCTCAGTTGTGGGTACGTGTGTCTCTGACTGCTGCAACCTTTCGCAGTTCAGTAGGAATTAGAATTGGTGTCACTACAAAACGCGTGTTGTAAACATGTCTTTCTCCATGGTTCACAAATAGGACTTCTTAGTTTCACTCAATTAGTTAGGACAAACAAGTAAATTGTCATCCAAGTCTATTTATTGTGAGACTGCAAAACAATTTGTATTTGCATTTGTAATTTTCCTCCGGTGGATCTACAGTATAAATGACAACGTTGTAAATAAGATCATTATTAAATGTATATGTAATTCAACAGTATTTTTTTGGGGGGGGGAATTTTGATTAACAATGTTTGGTAAAAGTCACCCTGAAAGAATCAAATTTTAAAGGGGAACACCACCTCCAATTAAGAAAATCCAAAATGTTCTTTCCGAGGAAAGTTCAACCAATATTTGTGAACATGAGCTCGTCTCTCTCTCAAAGCCGGAAACCAGAGGAGTACGTCTCACATTTGTGATGTCACCAAGTATAAAGGCTGGAGCTGCTCCGTAGACGATGAACGGGAGACTTTTTTGTTTGTTTTTTAATACCCAAATGAGATTTATTTCATTGTATTATTGTCAGTTGTGAAACAGAAAGTGTACCCCTATTCATAAACATTCCTCTGGGTGCTCTCAATGTCATCTATTACATATTTCCTAATGCATTGTTGATGGAGCAGTTCCAGACTTTATACTTGATTACTTTTTTGATCTTTTTTGGGTTTGGAAGAGTGTTGTTCACGCTTACTAATATGTTTGGACTGCCATAGGAATGGGCGCGTTTTAAAAATATCTCTAAAATACGTGGCCTTTTTTTCTCTTGACTTTTTTTAGTTCAGGCTGTAAGCGGAGCATGAATCACCTCAAGGAAGGACTCGACCACGAAGCCAAACATCGCTGCCGCTACTCTGCACAGTATGACAACCGCATCTACACTTGCAAGGTGAGTACAAGCCCCGAATGCCACACATGTATATGTTGAAGTGTGCCTGCTTGGCGAGGTTCTGAGCGTCTGTGCTGAACTTCTCAGGCCTGCTATGAGGGAGGGAAGGAGGTAATAGTGGTTCCCAAAACGACGGCCTCGTCTGATTCACCGTGGTTTGGCTTGGCCATCTACGCCTGGTCTGGGTGAGTCCAGCTGCCACAGAAACATTTTGAAGATGATTGGAAATGGCTGCATTGCGAGCGCAGTGAGATCAATCCACTTGAACTAATGGCCCGTTCACATGAAACAGAACGTGCAAAGACAAAGCAGCTCTGCGATACAGACCAAGACCAGAGGCAACATAATCCGTCAACTTTGAGATGTTTTTTTTGTCTTTGTCCAGGTATGTAATCGAGTGTCCCAACTGTGCAGTGATCTACAGAAGCAGGCAGTACTGGTATGGAAACCAGGACCCAGTGGAAACCGTGGTCAGAACAGAGATCCAGCACATCTGGCCTGGGGTAAGGCCGCAGTGGAACAGCCTAAATGAGATTCTGCCTAAACCAAATAAACAAAGTTGCAAACCAAAATCTGAAAGGTTTTCACACGTTAGGAATGTCAGTCCATCGCGAGCCGTCTTCGCAGTAAATTATTGCCAGTTGATGCCCAGGAAACTAATGAACAATGTGGTTTATGACTGGTTCATGTTGATGCTTATTCAAAAGTGCTGAGTAAAGAGGTGTAAGTGCCAAGAATGAATCAGCTGGTAAGGCTATGCTACTGCCTCAATGATTCCGTTTTCAGTAGGGCTGCACCGAGTATTTCAAAGCTTCCTCCATATCTTTTGACATTCAAATTCCAAATCAACATTTTAATGCTGCGCAGCTTTTCTTTTTTCATTCTGTTCAAAGTCAGTCTTTTCTGATGCAGATGAAGATTACGCTACACTAATATTAGGGTTATACTATTTGAAGATTTAGATTCCAGTGGCGTGCTTAGGATTGTTTGTGTGTCGTGTAATCCAAACATTTCCAATAACTCCAGAGCGTTGTAGAGTCCAAAAGTCAAAAATGTATTAAGAAAATATGTACATGTAATCATTTCCAAAACTGACATGTTTTTTTAATCTAACAAAATATTCTGCTGCAATCCATATTTGAAGCGTTTAGCCTTTTCAAAAACAACTTTTTCCTCTACGGTCACACTAAGAGAGGCACACAGCTGTAGAACTACTTTAATCCCATGAGTCACTTCATTGAAATTGAGGAATTTTGATTAGATGTTTAATTTTTTTTTTTAAGGGTGTGATGACTTCATAAATTATGATGACAGACATTCAAAGCTTCATTTGAAACCTCAATGGAAGGAAAATAGCATTCGGTACAGCCCTAGAGTTTTCAGCAACGATGGTGAATCACACACTAGGATACTTTACTGTAATTGTGTACTGTGCACAACTAATGCATAAAGATTCTCTGACAATATATAGTTGCAGTATATGATGCGTATGCACAACAGAGTCTGTCAGCTGGCGTATTCATTTGTATCTGTACTGTCCTTCTCCTCTTGCCTTCTTTTTCAGTCTGATGGTTTTTTGAAAGACAACAACAATGCTGCGCAGAGGTTGCTGGATGGAGTCAAATACATTTCTCAGTCGGTGTCTGAACTCAGCGTCAAGCCTGCCAAAGCAGTCACCTCCTGGCTGACCGACCAGATCGCTCCCACCTACTGGAAACCCAACTCTCTTATCCTGGTGGGTAACTAAAACGGTTCTGAAACTAAAAGAAATGCAAACACGGAGACTGCAATTCCCCGTCCAAGAAACGGAACAACGAGCACATGCAACTCTTCTCTCTCTCACACACATTCCAAACCCAGATCACCACTTTGAAAGGTTCTGCCAAGAGAAAATAAGGTCCAATCAAGTCCATGCTGTCATTTTAATTTCCCCACAATTCACATGCACATTTGGCACATACAGTAGATGCCCATGCTGCTTTTTACACACCTGTTAAGTTCTTCACGGTGTTCCTTTATGGAAAGGATTTGATGGGGGGACGGAATCTTATACTTTCTGGACTCTACAGTGTTACAACTGGCAGTGAACTCGTGTGTCATCCTCACTGTGTGTGTTGCAGAAATGTAATAAATGTGGGGAAGAGTTCCAGGCCAACGACACAAAGCACCACTGTCGCGCCTGCGGGGAGGGCTTCTGCGACTCCTGCTCCTCAAAAACCCGGCCGGTCCCGGAGAGGGGCTGGGGCCTCGCACCTGTCCGAGTCTGCGACGCATGTTTCCACAACAGAGGAATCCCGACTGGTAAATCCCTCCTTAATGTTCAGTTTTAATGGGTTTTCTGGATGTGGTTCTCAAGCCGGATTTTGTGGTTTCCCTGTTGCAGAGTTACTGGATGCTGCCTTGGAGGAGGAGGGAGGCACCATGATAGCCAGGAAGGTTGGGGAGGCGGTCCAGAACACTTTAGGAGCTGTCGTTGGCGCCATCGACATACCTCTCGGTGAGCTTTTTTCTTTTAAACCTTTTATTTAACCAGGAGTATTTCCCATTGAAATTCAGAATCTGTTTTACAAGGATGTCCTGGCAAAGACGGCACTGTTTTTAGAATCTTCCATGCTTAGATCATCTCATTTAAGGTGTCTCTGTAGCTCACACCAAGAAACTTTAAAAGCACTTCCTCCAAAAGACAGTGCGGGTTTGAGGAATGACATACAGACTGTGTGATCGCTGATGGTTCCATCTGTCTACATTACCAAAACAATGCCGATAAAGGTCACACCTAACCAGCTGTTGTTCAACAGTCATATTAACTGCTCCTCCTCTCCTCTTCCTCCAGGCCTGGTGAAGGACGCAGCTCGCCCAGCCTACTGGGTCCCAGATCAGGACATCCACTCCTGCAGCGAGTGCCAGAGGGAGTTCTCCCCGCGTCTCTCCATCCACCACTGCCGTGCCTGTGGTCAGGGAGTGTGTGGCGACTGCTCAAAGGAGCGACGCGCTGTGCCCTCCCGCGGCTGGGACCACCCTGTGAGGGTCTGTAACGGCTGCAACCAAAAACCTGGGGAGCTCTAGCAGGACGAGGAGCGCGAGTCAGAGGAGGGGGGATGGTTAAGGACGCCGGCCTCTGTCGGGGGGAAAAAAACCCTGGAATTGACAACATTTTGACATTTGGCTAAAAGGCTTCAGTTTCCCTTTTTTTGTCTCTTTTAGCGGCATTTCTTGGCTGCCACTAGACTGTCAGTGGCAGATTGGACTCTGTTTGTTTTTTTTTAATGCCGCCCTCACGTTTCGTCAGTCCCTTAATGCTTTCACTTTAATATGCCTATATTTTACACTGTGAAGAATGTCAGTCTGAGTGAGACTTGAATATCAAGAGTGTAGGAGATAAAACAGCTTGACAGCGTTTTTTGAAATTGAGCGTTCTACGTGCTTGCTTGCTTGCTTACAATTGAGTTCAGATAAATCCATGTACCCCTTTGATCCTTTGACAATCCCTCCCAGTGTGACACTAGTACTATTGGCACCTTTTTGTAGTCCGGGGCTGCATGTGTGAACCGTTTAATAATAGAAGTACTGACTGAGCTTCCTTAACTGATTCCAGGTGAACATTTTTATTCTGAGAATGTTTCTGCAGGAGCCCTGGATACAGCGTACAGAGCTGGCTTCAGAGGAAACAAATGGAAAATGATCCGCCACAATGAATTCTGATCTTTTTGAATGGATGTACAGAAGCTTCCCTCTGCTTCAGCCCTGCGAGCTTCGTCTTTCCTGCCACTTGGCTTCAGGAGGATTAGAACAATCGGAAGCCTACGACGTGCTGTAGCGCCGAGATGCATTCCAATTTATAGAACTGCTTAACTTCTTACATAATCCATCGATACTTTGTGGTTGTTTGTGCATTTCAATGGGCATATCAGAACGGCCTTAATAACGCTGTCCACATTGTTTAAATTTTACCTAGAATATACATATATGGGGAAAAAAGTTTACTGTAATAGCGATGTTTTCCTCGTTTTTGTTTTTTTAAATGTTTAAACTACTATGTGCTAATGATACACATCTGACTGCAGTGGGATGATAAACTGCAACAGGGACTGCTTTTATAGAGTGGCTGGCTCACAGTAGCAATATGGAACAGAAACCATCTTTGAGGCTGGCCCCTCAAAACAAGGAAAATAATTAAGAGTAAATCTTTTACTCGTCAACTCAGGCTGTGTAGCTAGTTAGCTAGAAGCAACGTTTGGGACTGTACCGCACAATTAACTGACAAATGCATGATGAAGATGCAGTCAGGGCTCTCGACTGAACACGTAGGCATCGTGAGGCCTGACTAGTGGTTAACTTTTTTTTTTTCAAGTGACTCTCTGAGATTTGGTTTCAATTTCAACAAATAAGCTGAAATAACAGTTTGACCTGAATCCGCAAACTATCTCATTACTGTCCCTATCTCAGAGAGAAATGTTCAAGAAATACGAAATATCACAAGGAACAAATCAATACCTTTTATGCTCATGTATGCTCATACAGTATGTATTAAACTGCAGAAACTCAGTCTCTCTGTGTGTCATTGAGGAGCAAATACAAAACAATAGATCAGTGTTTACTGATTTTTTTTCCTTTTTGTTTTTTAGAATAGACTCGTCATTCAACAATTAGAAAATGTGATTTACAGTATAAACGCAGTATCATTCTTTTCCAATTCAGATCAGAGACATCCTAAATTACATTAAAAAATCAAAGTCAATCATGTCGTAAGAGCACTTTTTCTTAAAGGTTACAGAAATCTTAACATCAGTTATTATCATGTATGCAGCACTTCTATTTCCTCTTGGCACAAACAAGTGGGTGAAAAAAAATAACATTCCCCTGAGACTTCAATGTAACCCTTCACTGCATACTGGCCAAACCCATTCATTTATAAAATACCTATAGCTTTTTTTATATGAATATAACTCCATCAATACATTTGGCAAAAAATTGGCCTTGTTTAAAGAGGGATTTGTGAGATGAAGCATTCTCAGTCTAAAAAGCTGGCCTGCTGCTCTCCTCCTTCCTGGTAGTCGGTGTTGTATGGGAAGTAGTAAAGGTCGTGTTTGACGGCCATGAGCAGGCCGGGGAGCCCCCTGCAGCCGCCCAGCTTGGAGGAGAAGACCACGCTCGGGATCAGGTCATTTGCGGCCGGGTGGGGTGACGGGATAGTCCTTAATAGGTGGCCATCTTTCAGGCTCCATAACCTTGTGTAGCAATCCTGACCGACTGGGGAAGAAAACAGGAGGAAATGCAAAAAAAAAATGAATTTGGTTTTCCAATCAGAGTTGTAAAGCAGCTTGGGAGAGACAGAAGATCTTTGGCATCTTTTGTTAAACTATCTCTGAAATACCATATCAGAGGCCATAGGGTGTTATCTGCAACAGGCTCAATCTAGAAGCTCGTATTGATTTACACTCAGTATATCAGAGCATAATAGATGTAAACCTGGCATCTCTTTGATTATCACAGTTAAATGAAAGTTGACAGTATGTCGATAAGAGCATGTTGTGTTTTCTCCTACCTGCCAACAAAAGCCCCTCCGGCTCATTGACGTGGATGGGAAGGTAGGCATGCTCATTGTAGTGCCCTTTGAACTCCTGTACAACCTTCGTCACGCGCACATCCCACAGCTTAATCTGCACAGAAATGAAGAAAAGGCACAAAGTTAGCAATAATAGTATCAATGTGGGTTAATGTTTGTGTAATAGGGATGTACGATATGGATTTTTTTCAAGCGATAACCGATTATTACCTGTTCTCATGGACGACACCATAAGATGACCGATAATTTCTCTTTTTTGTATTTTATAAAAGAAGTTCATAACCTGTTTGCAATCAGGTTTGTCTCTCCAGTCAGCTGCGCTTGTTCTTCTCTGTTTATTGGAGGATCGCAATCCAACTTTAAGAAGTGTGTAGATGCTGCTCTTGTTAAGTCAATTATAGTCATTTTGCCGGAATCATACATAATAATATACATTTCCCAGTATTGCCCCATTATAGCCACATATATAACGTGCATCACTATTATTTTTTTAAATAATCTTCCATCTCTTATCCGCTTTTTCCGCTTGGGTCATTAGCCACATCTCAGGACCAAAACACAGTTAACATACTAGTCATTTAGAATGTTGTACCCAAAAAAATCTAATTTTAAAGGCAATAACCTGACCTGGCCCAGCATGTCAGCAGCGAGCAGGTAGTTCTCATCCTGCAGGACACGTACGGAGGTGATGGCCGACTCTTGATGGAAGCGGCTTGCCTTCCAGCTCTGATCCCTACGGCCACGCTGCCGCAGGTCAATGCTGAAGATCTCTCCTGATCGGCAACCATTGAACAGCACGGGGTCCTAAAGGAAAGAAAAAAGGCGGCATTATGCCTTTTTGGCCTCTCTTTTTGCCATTACGTTGTCCTTTCGTCACACTTAAAGAGACATCCATACTATAGCATGTCACCAGTGTTCTCTTACATGCTTTAATCGCTTAAATGTAACAGATGACTCACCCTAAGGGCAAACTGCTGAGCCAAGACATCGCTGCCAGTGCTGTACGTCTGTGTTCGCCCCGTCTCGGCGTCTTTCACTATCACCCTACGAGACAGGCCTGCCAACACATGAGAACACAGAATTATTTTTGATTTATACGTTTGTGAAGAGGAAACATACGCCCATTCAGTAAATACAATATTTGCAAGTAACAAGCTCTCTTGTCTAGATTATTTGAATCATCTGACACAATGTTGCTGTAGCCTTTCTTCTGCCCAAACAAATTGAATATGATTTAAGAGACAGTTTAATACCCCAAAACTATAGCCAAGCAAACAAACTCCCGCCTCTACAGAAGCAAGATATTATGATCTGATTATGAATATCATATTTAAATCATGAGTTGCAAGACAAACAACAATGGCTGCACAGACCGGTGCTGAAGGTCTTGTCAAACTGGGGGTTGAGGCACCAAGCACAAGACCAGGCTGAGGATATCTTGAAGCTACACAGCATCCCGGGCTGGTCTGAGGAGAGCGAAGGACGCAGGCGAGAGGAGAAATGGTTAAAATGGGGTCGGAAACAAACAACGGCAACATGAAATATGTCTTCAAATGATAGTAGCCTAATGTGAGTGTTTCAAATAGCGTGAGAAACATGAGAAGATTCTATTCAGTACAACCTGGGTTGGAGTTGCTGAAGAGGGAAGCAGGAAGTAAACTGACGCAGCCGGGGGTGTCCGCCGCTCCCACCAGACACAGCCTGACGGTCAGATCAGTCAAGGGGAATATGAAAGGCGCCACTTGGCTTTTAAGACATTTAAAATGACTAAGAGAAGAGCACTAGCTGAAGAAGGATACAAGACGTGGGAGTCTGGATAGTTGACCGAGGCCCAGCAGATGGAATTCACCTGAAACGCATTTTTGCCAAACCTTTAGCTCATGGGATTTATTTCAATATAAAGTACAAGGTTTCCTTAACATAGAGGGTAGAACTTGGGAACACAATCAGAGTCACTGCTCCTGTGAAACGCACACACCTTGCGGTTTGTGAAGTAGAGGTTGTCGCACATCTCCACAGACAGAGATCCCCGGCTGCTGCTGCTGAAGTTCATGATGCCGTACTTGCAGCCTCCGTGTGACACGTCATTGACTGTGAACACTCGCTCACATGCAGAGTCCCCCTGAGGAAGACGAGGAAGAAAAGGGGGAGGATTGAGTTCATTGAGTATGTGCAGACCAGTAAGTACGACAGGAAAACGTATTGCAATGGTTTTTCCCATCTCTAAATTAAGCAGAAAATGTGTTTCTATTATGACTGCGATGTTAAGCATCAGTTTTCTGATGTTTCGTGTGTAATTGTGTGCGTTCTCACCACTATGAGTCTGAAGTTGTCAGTGTTGGGGTTGCTGTTGTCCGTGCTCTGGATCTCTAGTTTGTGGCGTCTCATTCCACTGACCTTCACCTCATGCACCAGCCTGGAGACGCACAGTAACCACATTAACACCGACCGACTGGAACCATCTGCACACAATCCACTTAACCAAAATCATTAACTAATTTCCTCCCTGCTATCTGACATGATCTGTATTAGAGCTGCAACAATTCGTCGTCTAATTGATTAGTCCATCAACAGAAACATAATCGAACTATTTTGATAATCGATTAATCGTTAAAGTAAATCTTTTAATGCAAAAGAAATGGCAGCAAATGCTGTTTTCAATATGGAGATTTCATGCTTTTATATCATATATAATATAGTATGTATGTATGTATGTATGTATAGTATAGTGTGAATATCTTTGAGTTTTGGACTGACAAATAAGACATTTAAAGACATCACCCTGGACTTTGAAAAACCAGGATGGACATTTTTCACAATTTTCTCACATTTTATAGACCAAATGAGTAAACGATAGATCTAGGAAATAAATATCAGATTAATCGATAATGAAAACAATGGTTAGCTGCAGCCCGAGTCAGTGTATTTTTAGAAATGTGTGGCAAAAGCATAAATATAAATAATTTCGGTTACAACTGTGTGTCAATTTAATTCATATAATTGAAACCGTCGTGCAGTACAATATTCTGACTACATCCTAGCATGTTTCTTTTTCTGAAGGTTTTCAAATCCACGTCAAAAAGGATTTGCATCATTATTAGCCACCCCACAATGCTCCAAAGAAATCTCTGTGTCCATGTGTGGATGTGCACAGTGTGATACGGTACCTGCAATAGGAATTCTCCGGTAACATGCCAAGGTGTCTTTTCTGCAGCAGCAGCGAAGTGTTTAATCCTGTTCTTGGTGCTTTCTATGAAGAAGATAATACATGTCCCATCATCAAACCCAAGCATGTGGTGAACAAAAGTATCACGGAAGCTTCAAGCACAAGAATCACAATCATAACACTAAAATCTAGAGGATTGACATCATTCCCCCCCACAACAGACTTACTTTTCTAGGCTTTTCATCCTCCGCCAGCATTTTGTTTCTCTCCTTCTCTCTTTCTTTCTCCTGCAACTGCTCTCTGGTCAGCGGGTTACAGTTGTTGTGTCCGGGCAACAGGCGGAAGTAGCGATTTTTCTCCGGGTCAAAATAGAAACCGGGAAGCTCTGGCAACAGAACCGGGTGGTAAAATTAAGAATGGCCTTTTTTTGTACTTGCTATTGAAGTTACACCCCTGATTATGTAGTAAACAGTAGGTGTAACCTTTGTAATCCATTTCCTGTATATACAGTGCAGTACAGGAACAAAATTGGGTTTCCCTAGTCCCAGTGCAAAACAAACTAATGAACATAAGTTTAAAACAACAAGATACAAGAAAAGGTACAAACATGTGGTGCAATAAAAGAGATGTATCGATACATGTAGTGTAGATATAAATACAGGTAGTGTAAATACATGGAAACAGTAAAGGCAGTTTAATATTTCCAGAAGATATTCATTTAGTAAGGTGCAAATAGTCTAGATAAAAGGTAGAAGGTAGTGTATGAAGTGATGCGTCACATGCTTGTGTGTGTGTGTGTGTGTAAGAGAGGGCAATACAATATTCTTGTAGTGTAAGAATGATGTGTTTCTGATCAAGACTTTAAGAAACGACTTACTGCCACTAACAAGTATACAGTGCTGTGTTAAGGGTCATGAATGAACATCAGAAAACTAATGTTTGTTCAATTATGAAGAGGGTTAGTGTGTGGTACTGACCTGGCGCAGCACTGCTGGTCTTAGAGGAGGAGGAGGAGGAGGAGGAAGATGATGAGGAGGAGGAGGAAGATGGAGTGGACGAGGAAGAGACGGGCTGGTTTTCATATCTCCTCTGAGGTGCTCTAAATGATGGCCCTGCATCATTATGTCCAGACCTGTGAACACAACACCACTTGTCTCTTACTGACGTTACAACACACTGCCTGTGCTGGGCAGCACTGACTTAGACACATATGACATTCTTTAATCTAAACTATGCGCCAATATTTCCTTTAACATACCCCTGTTCGTCATGTGTTAACCTTTGCCGGTTGCCTCTGTACCAGCCATTGCGTTGACCAGCACCTCGTCGCCTGTGCGGTCGCTGCCCTTCTCGCCAGTTCCACTTCTTCATCCCTGCTTTTTATGTCCAAAAGTAAGGATCCTTACGCCACGCTGTCGTTCATTGCCTTCTGTGTGTACGAGTGTGTAAGGCTAGTTGATGTAGCATGTTTACTTGTTAGCTAAGTTAGCAAGTTGTAGACATTAGCATTTTTGAGCTAACCTCGACTACACATCTTTCTCGACACCTTTATAGTAATTCTTGACACTAAACATGAGTAAACGTAAAAACGCTTTTAATATGTTAATAAACACGCTTTCCTTTGAATGTAAACAGTCTTTATTTTCTTATCGTAACGTTACAGTTTTAACACCTCATGAGCTAACTGGCTAATTGCTGTACATTGAGTTCCTGCCATGTTGTCCCGCCTCTAAATGCCATTCATTGGCTCATCGCTAACAATAGTGTCTGACGTTGCAGGCATTCATTGGTTGTTTTCTTTATGAACGTTTCAGCCACGCACCAGAATAATAATGTAGGGATTTGTTTTATTTCATTTGATTGACGGACAGTTAAAATATTCTTAAGTACTCTTCAAACTCGGTGCTTTTCCCTTTATCCCCAAACAGTTCTAATGAAGTAGAAATAAATATCCGGTGGATTTCTGTCCACACAGACATCAACACCTCTAACCAAACCAAAACTAAGGAGGACATCATGACAGAGCTCATGATGTTTGATCCTTATTTCCAATTGTGAGGTTTTCACTGAAAATAAAGACAAATGCATTTTATTCTATGAAATGATTACTACGCTGAGGACTCGGACATTGATGTTGACAGATTTCTCTGAGGCCACGCCTAATGTCTTGATACTGGTGTTGTATTGGTAGGGAGCACACAGTGCCCAGGACTGCATTGGCTGTTGTGTTTTTTTCATAAGGGTCCCAAACTACACCGAGATTTGGAATATTACGTTACAGTCCTGCAGGAAAAATGGCGACTGCCATTCATAATCCTCTAAAATCGTAAGTACATTTCAGTTTTTTTAAAATAAAATGTCTGTAGCTATAGTTTGATTGCAGCTAGTGCTTGATCTAAATAGGGTTAAACGCGCGTTTGAATAGGAAACCACAAAATTAACACTTTCGCCATGTAGGCTACTTGGACAGTCTCCGTGTGTTATCTGCAGGTACCGTTGCCTACTTGCTGTGTTGTGTAATATAAAAGCATGCACTCGTGCACAATCTGCAGAGAAAACATCTCCAAACCGCGCGTACATGTCCGCACTCTCCCTCTGTCTCGTGCAGTTGGTTTACTTGGACAAAAAGTTGCCATCGTCCACATTCTGCTTTACGATCACGGTTGACAGAAGTTTGCATGCAGGGCTTCTTTGTCAGTGCTAGACGGCTGAATTTGCATAGATAATTTCATGCAATTAAATGTCACAAAGCGCACATTGAGAGGGCGACTCTCGATCGCTGCGCGGCTCGGGCTTTTGCTGCAAATGTCAAATGCATGTAAACAATAGATAGCGGATTATAATATGTTATTATACAGTATTGACCTCCTTTCATGCATGAAAAAAAAACGCTGCAATGTATTACAGATTTAGGGGGCGTGCATTTTCCCTGAAGTTAGATTTTAAAACTGATAAGTACTAGTGTCTGATTTTGGTAATCGACGCATTAACAATTTCTGATTTGTAGAATTTAACAGCAATTATTATGCTATCTTTGATAAATATGCAAAAATGGCCAAAAATAGATTTTTAAAAAACCTTATTCCACACACTTATTTTTTTCTGCGGAATATGCATTAGTTAAGTATTTTTAACCATTAAGATAGGCCCCCTCATGTCTGCCCCGTATTAAGTGCACCTATAACTTTCAGCTTAGTCTATATATACTGAATGCATGTCTGTCTTCCTGCTGGCTGTCAGCAGATGTTTAGCACTGGTCATGTGGAATGTGCAGACAGTTAGACAGTTATCCCATAATCTGTTGTGCAAGAGGCAATGTCATTCTTTCTGAGAGTGTGGATAAGTGTAGCAAATACTTTGTAATAGTGTGGAAGTATAAATAATAATTTTATAACCATCTAATATAGTCAAACATAGTTTTTTTTACAGAAACATTAATGTGCTAAATAACATTTTCATATTCAGAGGAATGTTTCCCAAGTACAGATATGCTCTTGTTTTGTAGATCTCTTTGTTGACATCCAAAAAAGATCCTACTGTACCAGCACTTGGAGAAAAAAAAAAAAAAAAAAAAGGCTTTAAGCTGCTGTATTCTACTGAAACAGATTAGGCTGTAGAGAATGTAGGTATATGGGTGTTGTGTGTGTGTGTCTGCAGTTGTGCATGTAGAACAGAAGATTAGGAGCGTCCCAGTATTCTCCTGGGTCCATCTGTTGAGCAAGGCAGAGGTACATGTAAAGACAGACAGACGGATGGATGGAGGAAGGGAAACCCCATCTGCCCTTCATATATGGCAGGACTCTCTTAGACAGACCCCCCCCTCCACCCCATCCAATATCTGCAAAAGGGTAAACAATGTGTGTGTGTCTACGTTGGAGGCAGGACTCAAGCCCATACCATAAAACAAGAGAAAACTGTCGCGTAGGAGTGGAAGAGCTAATATCAAGTAACATGTGAGTTATTACCATGGGAAATAATGTTGTGGTGTAGTTTTCTGGCAGTTGTTTGAGTCCACTGTCTGTTTGAAATCGGCCCTTAGGATGTGAATTGTAAATCATATGCAGTCAATAAGGACGTGATAATAATCTTGCCTGCTCTGAAAGATGAATTACAACCGTCAGGCGCTCGCGGTAAATTTGTGTGGCATGTTTAGCTGTGCATATTTACTTGATTTATTTAAACTCTCTTTTTTTTTTTACAAAGACCTCTTTGTGATTGTGGCCGTGTGGGATGGGACTTAATGAAGAGAAGTGAAATGAGAAGTATTCTAACGAGCGATGTAATTCACATGTCATGTGTCCTTTTTACCCTCTTTTTTTTGTATCATTAGGTTTGGATGTGTAATGAGCTCAGGTGGAAGGTTGGTTTTGCCTGTGTTTGCATAACAATTGGAAGGACGTGGGCTGAGATTTAGGGAAATGTAAAGGAGCTGCTGGTGGTGTGTGGGTCAACTTGTAGGGTTGTGTTTTTATTATGTGTGTTTGTTGCATGAGTAGGCGGTTGTGTAGCTGCGCCCCTCCCCCAATTTGCGTGAGAGGGAGCATGAGTGAGTGATGGAGGTTTGGAGGGGGGGGGGGTCGCTTGTCTGTCTGGCTGCATTTACTGCATACATTTATACTACACCCTCAGCACAGGGGCGAACTCTGGCCTTTGTCTATCCGAGCCCGGGGAATGGGAATGTCCGGGAATGGTTTCCAGGCATAGGGAATTAAATGCCTAGGAACATTTTTTTTCTTATAGAAAGCTCCATGCAGTGATCAATCGCTTTTCTTCTTTTCTTCCCCCCTTTTCTGCACATGGAACTGGCACATGTTCCTCTCTTTAGGTTTTTTTTTTCCAGGCATGAATGAGATTGAGTGCAGAGATGAGATATGAACGTATGTTATTCTCCACCTAGAAAACAGCATCTGAATCAGGGTTTCCCCTTTGCAACACCCTTTCCTCTCTCTCTCCCCCCCCCCCCCCCCCCCCTCTCTCTCTGCACACTGCACCTTTCCCTTTCATTCCCTTTGTGCATCTGTTTGCGCACGGACAAGCGTGTGTGTGTTTGTGTGTGTGTGAGTGCGCCCGTGCGTACACACATCCGCGTGTTTGAGAGAAAATGAGTGTGACAGGGTTTGAAAGGGAACACGTGTGCCCGGGGACATATCGGACCCCTCCTCTTCCCTCCCATTCTGCCTCCTTGGCTCCTCCTCATCCTCCTCCTCTCCATCTCCCTCCTTGCTGCTTTACACCGCTGCTCGGCCTACAAAATGCCACAAAGACGCCTATCAGTGCCCGCATTTGCTGTTGCCCTGCCCTGCACTTCCTTTGGGGGCCTCTTACTGTACCTATCCAAAAGTAGACTTCCTCCCTCTTCACTATCTTTTTCCTAATTCAAATCCCCCATCATCCCCTGACACTACTAGTTGTGTTTAAAATGTTCCTTTGAGACACTGCGTCTACGTTCTGTGCAGATCTGCAAGCTTTATGAGAAAAATGTGTCTAATTTTTGAAGAGGCTAAAGAGTTACAGTTTGCCATTTCTTCTGACTCAGTGAGCTGAATGAGGTCATGCAAACAATGTTTAAACAGTTCATGCTGAGAAATGTTGAGCCTGTAAAGTCATACAGGCTATTATCATCTGTCGGATTTTTCAGTTTTGTATATTTCAAAATGACGGTATGTCAAAGGCACAGTATATTTTGTACACTATTATATGCAGTAAATGGGATTTACTGCAAGTGTACAGTGCAAAAACACTGTAACACAAGTACAGAAATGTAGTGTTGGTTTAGTTACCACTTAATACAATATACTAACACTAGTACTACACCAAGAACTGCTAATACAATATTACAATGAAATAATATGTCATGACATATCAAAAGTAATCTCAAAATTTGACACAGAAATCTTAACTAAAGCACCACTTACTAGCTTTTTCCAGGGCTTTCAACTGCATCTTGTGGTCTTCGAGTTCAGAATATTCAAAATTATATAGCACGTATCTAAAACCAGTTTGGGAAGTATTTCACCAGAAGACATGAAAACAATAGCAGTAAGATATATAAACTGAAAAGCAATAACATTTTAACTCAGGATGTCTGTATGTGTCAAAGAGAATCCCAAACTGTTCTTTTTTTTGTGAAAGACAGATATTGAAGCACAAAGATGAATTACTGTTATCAAGTGTAAAGTTCTCCTCTCATGAATCCATATAATAGTTTCAACCGAAGGCATAAATCATAGCATTTCCTTCAAATGTCAAATTAACTGCTAATAATTACAGAGACAGAGCAATATTTCACACACACTTGAAAGAATGCCAACAAGAATGCACGCGTGCGCGCACACATACACACACACACACACACACACACACACACACACACACGCACTCTCTCTCTCTCACTAAAAGCAGATTCAGACCTTTAAATCTAATTAGGGGTTTCATTTTGTGGAATGAAATCCAACGTAAAAACCTTTAGAAGATCACCATGGAGAGGCTGATGTTAGTATTTCACTTTAATGTTGCTTTGATTTTCCGAGATGAACGCCTAAAAGTCAAACACATTCAATTCCCATTCTTATTATAATAACAACACATGAATAGAATATGTTTTGATCTCACAATTTTGTATCTGTGGGCTCTGTCTGTCTCTGGTGGATGCTGTAACCTCAGCCATCAGCCGAGATGCTGCTTCAGAGCTCATTAAAATGATTGACAAAGGTATTATAGTAAACTGAGACAAGACTGACAAAACACCTCCAGCCTCAAGCAAAACGTGTATTGTTGTTTGTTTTTTTTACTTTAAACCAATGAAGAAAAACCATACTTCTTTTCATCTTTAATTAATCTGCATCTGAGTATATTCTTTGGTTTCTAAAATGTCAAAAAATAGGAAAAATGTCCATTATGATCAACATGATGTGTTGAAACTGCTTGTTTATTCGGACTAACAGTCTGAAACCTCAAAAATATTTAGGCCACTATCATATATGATAGATAAAACATTACAAGCCTCACAGTTGAGAAGCTGGAACCAGTAAGTGTTATCGAAAAGGGTTTCAGTTTTAATTTAGGTGATTGACAAATCAAATAATCGACTAATTCTTTCAGCACTAGAATTAAGTATTACATCTTAGACTGAGATGTGTTAGAACTTGTCACAACCATAGACTGTAAATAAGAAGTGGAGGTAGCCATCGTCACGTCACCCATTTGTTTGTGGACTACCGTTTTGAAGCCTCCAGTTTGCCATCCTGGTTTTTGATTTAGAAATGACCATATTTGGATGAGTGGGTGGGGCTTGGGAGGGATGCACATTGATTCGCCTCTGTCCTGATTGATTGGCAGTGACTTGTCAATTTGCAAGGTAATCACACCCTAAAGCGTACACTGCTTTATCGTCTATTTCACTCTAAATGGGACCATTGTTGTTGTCGCTACCTTTGGGACTAACCCCCTCCACTTAAATCAGCAGGTAGCAAGCTAGACGCGCGAGCCTGGTTTGGGTCTTGGAGAGTTGAAATCATTTATTTGCCGACAAATGGCCTAAACTGTACACGTTGCACGGCGGCGTTCACATAACTAAAACGTTACCGCTGACTTCATACTCGCCGTCATACACACGCTCTCTCTGTCTGTCTTTCTCTCTCTCTCTCTCTGTCAACCGCACTCGCTAGCGGTACACACACAAACCTACCCGCCGTGTTATTCCTCTAAGGAGTTTGCTACTTGTATAACACCATTTAGTTTAAAAAAAACATTTAAAAAATACTTTTCTTTTTTAAACAACTGATGCTTCGGCCCAGCGGGCTTGCAATACATTGTCGGAAACCCTGAAATCAATTGAGAAGTAGGGTAATTTTTTCATAGACTTCTATACAATCTGACCTCCAAGCTACGACCTCCAAGTACGTTTTAAACAGTCTATATTTGAAACGGGAAGGAAACGTTGTGGATGTGAGTGTAGAGAAATTAACTCAAATGCGGAGAGAAGTATGGCAGAGATTTATTATGCCACTGATGAGTTTCAGTGATTAATTATTCTTTTTAGCAAGGAGGAAGAGAACATGCTGTGAGCAATACATAACAGACAAAAAAAAAACGTGGCAGATAAGACTAAGATTGATGGAGAGGAATGGCATCAGACATCCAAACAGTAAGCCTGATTAATATTGCTCAGGATTAAGTGTGATTTTTGAATACTTGTAATGTACAAAAGCTCTACCTAGCTTTTACCTAGAAACATTGAAAAGACTGACCGTCACACACAAAGCTCCTCTGTGCTAATATGGGAGCAATTGAGACAATCACAGTGGTATACACACACACACACATACGCACACACGCACACAGCAACTGCAGATTCCATCAGTATCCAGGAAGCTGTTGACCAAGAGGAATGTGTTCCCCGACATACAAAACTCCACTTACATAAGCTTCATCACTCGGGTCAGCCATACAGTGGACTAATGGGTACAAACAGTACAGTACAATCTCTGATGGTTGAATCTGGTCGGGGGGTTGGGGCAGGCATATAGACACGGACACACACACACACATGTCTCTTTACTCTCACTTAGCCAAACACATGAACACACCTCTCAGACAAATGCAAAAGCAGTCAAACGATCAGGCACGAACGCTCGCTTACGTAAGAGTTTATGAAGCCGCCCGGGGACGTTACACAGACGCTTTGTAGCTGGAAATGGGACAGAAAAATATATGGGATGACACAGGGAGGACGAGAGGGGAAGAAAAGTTGGAAAGACAGATGCCTGTAGGTCCACACACACACACACACACACACACACGCACACACACACACACTTCCTTCAGCTCAGGCAACAAATAGTGAAAGCAGAGATAACGCTTCACCTCTGGGAATGTGAGTTATGTGACAGGAAATGTCTTCTGGACATTTGGATTTGACCTGATCACTGCGGCTGCAGGTTCGTCATACTGTAAAAAACATGTGTCGCCAAAAACACCAGCTGCCTTCCCCGTTTCTGTTGGTCCCCTGACACAAACCTCAGCCAGCAAATGCCACATGTGTTGAAGACCAGACATTATACATACACTGTGGCACTGAAGGTGCACACAGGGCCTCTATAGAGGTTTTACTCTTTTGCATGTTTGCTGTGCTGCTGTAAAAACAACAATTAGTCGTTTTTATGGGGGGTTGCGTGACTATTTGCCAGCCAGGAGCAGTGATTTCCTGGAATCTCCACTGGTTGCCTAGATAGATAGATTCTATCTACATCAGCATATTTTAGAGTCATTGTCATGGCTTCAATAGAATCATTTATTCAGATTAAAGGAAGTCATGATTTCACTTTTTTAAGTTGAATAAATAATTTAAATAATACATGTTGACACACATGTTAAATAAATAAATCTAAATAATAATGAAATAATAATAATAATTTTTCCTCGGTATAACATCATTTTGTTGCCTTATTCATATTTTTGGTTCAACCCTAATACCTACAAAAGGACATTCTCACACAACTAAACTACATTCTCATTACGTTTCGAGGGAAACACATTTTCTCTGGGATTATGGTCGTAGCTTTACGCACGTGGTTAAGATTTAACAATTAATGGAAACAAAACAAACACTTGGTTAAGTTTAGAAAAAATGGTTTGGCTTAAAAAAAGTAAACAAGAAAGTTTGTTGTGGAAACAGATAACCGCTCAATCCCCCCTCCCCCTTAGCATTTCCACATTTAATCTTTTTCCTCAGAGCAACACAGCACACACTTGTTTCCAAACAAACTGCGCAACACAGACGGTGATAACATATTTCCTGCCCGTTGAGTTATATATATGTATATATATATATATATGAACAAGAAGATCGATCTACTTGTGCATATATCGTTAGCAACATGGCTACTGCTAGCAGCCTGGCTAACAGTTACTGTCCAAAGAAGAATCCCAAAAGAACTAAAAACCCCGATCTCAGTGCTATGATAAAGGCAGAGTAAAACACCCGGTAGTATTTGTAAGTAGGCAGGTTTTGTTACGTACTGATCTGGCATAGCAGAAAGAACGTTCTTTGTCTCCTCTGTCAACAGGGCTCTTTTGCTGGTTAGAGTTTCCACACTTAACATTAATCCGGTTGTTCCGTTACCTGGGGAAAGCTACTGCAAGCTATTTGGTTGAGTTGTAAGCTATCTTGATGAGTTGCCTCTTAGGGAAATGCTCTCTGGTAGGCAGGGATGTAAGTGTTTTTGTCTAGGGCTTTTATTCTTAAAAGGAAATTGCCACCCGGAGACAGCGAGGCTTACAGGGAACCAATCAAACGCCGATGGTGTTATTATTTTACATCCTTTACAGTGTGCAATCAACATAATGATAAGTTAAAGCAAACATGTTATTTATTGCCACTTTAAAGGTCATTATTTCACTTAAGAGCATGTTCAATAAATCCATTTTCTCCCTCGGGGAAGAGAAATCTTTTTTTTGCTCTCTATATCATACTTTAGTTGCCTTACTCACATATCCACTTCCTCTTTTCAAACACAAATCAAGCGCCTTCTCCATACCTGTCTCATCCTCTGAGCTCTCCCGCTTGTTCACTGCTTCTCCCTCCCAACCTCTCCCCCATCCTATTCCTCCTTCATCCACCCTCCGCTCCCTCCACCTCCAAACACTGCACATCTTTGTGAGATTCAGTGCGACCAGAGTGCTGGTCTTTGTCCAGCTTGGAATTCTTTACATATCTGTGCGCGGCCAGTGAGACAGACAGAGTGACGGGCAGGCAGATAGACATGTACGCACATAAACAGAGGGCCAGACAAGATCCTGCTGCCGTGGCTATGTCTTCAGCAGCAAGACATACTAGTGCCATTCGACCTTCAGTTCACCGATAAGCTGTAAGCATAAATGAGGACGACGTTAAAGGAGAGACTAACAGCACATTCTACTTTATGTGTCATTTAGTAAACTAGACGGTAAACTGTGCCCAAAGATGGTTGACTTGTTCGGTCCACTGCCTCTGGAGCTGAGCCATGTGTGCCCCTGCTGGCCAAGGATCAGACCCCATTAGAACTATATTTCATGTATCTTCCTCTCTGGATTTCAGCTCTGTAATTAAATAAACAATTACCTACTCAAGGTGGATATTTTATTTTTGGCAAATGTAAGTTAATCTTGTTATTTTTTCTGTCTCTAATGATCTTATCTGCCGTAATCTTCCATCGAGACTGAGACAGTGGAGGTTATTGATGGCTCTCATCCTGATTTATACCCTCTATACCCTCTTTTCAGTCGATTTTGTGCTTGTGTGCGTGTGTGTGTGTGTGTGTGTGTGTGTGTGTGTGTGTGTGTCCATCTGCTGTGTGGAATTCGATCCGGCACTCTCTTATCTATCAATTTGACAGGTTGAAACATTTCTTCTTATTCTTACGGTTCTTCCTGCCGGCCCTCATTGTGTTTAATCATTCCTTTTCAGCTTCATGCTTCGTCTGATCTCTGCAGCAAATCCAGACTTTACACAACAAACGGCGCCAAAATGCAAAGAGAAGTCTGCCCGTGTTATATTAAGCTGACTTAAGGACTGAACAGGCACGCTCATACTTCATTTGCAGACCCTACCAAATCATCAGATGCCCTGCACATGTTATTGGCATTAACAATCCATATTTGTTTTTGCATTTAACTGATAGGACTTCAAGAGCACTGATGACTCAGCTCACAGAAAGCAGAAATTGAAGCAGCATGCTGCAAATAGCTTAGATCAATGGCAGAAATGGGACTATAGTGTTACTTATGGGTAACTTGAGTCAGATGTTAAATGAATGGCACCGTTAATGTAAAAGTAAAGAATAAAGAGCCTTTTTGTCTGTCTACCTGCCTGATAACCTACCACATTCTCTGTCTGTCTGTGTTTAGGCTTGGTGACCAGTTCTATAGGGAGGCTATCGAACACTGTCGCAGCTACAATGCCCGTCTCTGTGCCGAACGCAGCGTGCGCATGCCCTTCCTGGACTCGCAAACTGGTGTGGCGCAGAACAACTGTTACATCTGGATGGAAAAGTGCCAGCGCCAGCCAGGTGGGAAACACCATCTGACCCATTGAACAAAATCATTCTTCTGATTTTTATTATATACACACATTCTAAATACTGTAGATCTTGTTTTTATTACCATTCCGACTTTGATTCAAGGGTAGTTTGACATTTAAAAGGGAATATGCTTGTCGCTTTCTTGCAGAGAGTTTGATGAAAAGACGGATACTGCTTTTATGTCTGTACACTAAATATGTAGCTACAGCCAGCAGCTAGTTAGCTTAGCTTAGCACAAAGACTGGGAACAGGCGGAAACAGCTAGCCTGGCTCTGTCCAAAGTAATAAAGTAAAAAATACGCTTGCTTAATTAATACAAAAACAGAACCCTACTGTAAAAACATGTTGTAGTTTCATGTGTGCAAGACTATTTCTAGAGATTTTCTGCCAGGCAACCAATTGTAAAAAAATCTAAAGTGTAAACTAGTGAGCTTAGAGGTTTAGTTACATTTGGACGGAGCCAGGCTAGGTGTTTCCCCCTGTTTTCAGAGTGTATGCTAAGCTAGGCTAACTAGCTACTGGCTGTATATTGAGCGCAGAAAGAGTGGTATCAATCTTCTCGTCTAACTCTCAGCAGGAAAGCTAATACGCAGAAATATGGATAGAAAGGATTTAATTCATGAGATATGATCTCCTCCTTCAACAGATTAGCAAGTCAACCCCTCGTTTGTATATTACATGAGTTACCACTTGCTGATTTATCCTGAGACAGAATGCACATCTGGGTCGTCGGCACAACCAGAGGCAACAATCTGCTCTTTACTGAGAACTGGATACAAATAGCCTGTTCTCCATCTCTTATGCAAAGCCCTTCAGGCCACACCCTATACTTTGTGGCAGACCTAACTCACATTATATGCATTT
>CALSBV010012075.1:1066342-1087809 GCA_943590825.1 Bovichtus diacanthus | reverse complement strand
TGTGTGTGTGTGTGTGTATCCATGCATGCATATGTGTGTGTTATAGGGGATTTTAGCAGAGGAATGCCCCAGGAACCTGATAAGGGGGAAAAATAAAGGCGAGTCTTTGTTTCGGCTTTACGACACTATTGTTTCCCCTTCGCTCTCTTCCAGACGCAATATAATACCAAGAATCATTTAACTTTAAGCAGAAGAGTCATTTTCAGGGGGAAAAAGAGAAGAAAGTCCCCAGAAGCAAACCATTTAAAGAACATAAAGGAAAAGAAAAACTAGCGATACACATCACTTAGAAAGAGCAGGAAAGCCTTTGCAGGGTGAAAGAGTAGAAGTCTCCAGTTTTGTTTGTCAGAGATCCATTTCTGAAGTTTGGCCCAGATATCTACCATAGCACGACAGAGGAATGTGAGTGCTCCCCTTTCAGGCTTTTGGAGACGCTTTATGTTTATTTAATGCTTCCTGAGCCGAGGTGTGTGTGTCTGTGTGTGTGTGTGTGTGTCTGTGTGAAGATACACAGAGGCTCTGTCACAAGGTTATAGTTTGAAACCAGAATTGAACTCCTCTGCTTTTGCTTCATGTTGCTGCTCAACATGTCAGCGGCCACGGCTCAGCAGCCATTTTGCTTCCCTCCCTTTTTTAATCTAATGAGGGTTACAAAAAAAGTGTCACATTCGTTTTAAGATGTACAAAAAGCAATGAGCATGAAGTTCACCTCTTTTATGTTTTTTTTTTTCTCACGTTTTTCTTGGTTCATGACTCCTAACTCTACTTTTGATGTCAGGGGTGCAATGGCATTGGCCAGCTTGCATTACAGGATCACTCCAGCGATTTAGTGTTGAACTTCCATAAAGTTATATCCTGACTTTTAGTGCCTTATGTGGGTCAAGCTAAAAATTCTGGAACCTACATTTCCCATAATGCAAATAAAAATAGTCTTCCATTAGACCCCCCCTGTCTCCCAAATATGGCAGCACATTGCTGTCACGCCAGAATAAGAAAAAACGGATCAGAATCATGTTGAAAAGGTGAAAAATGTATTGTTATAATAAAATATGTTTTACGTTATAACAAGATATTTCCACCTTAAAAACAAGATATAGTCACGTTATTACGACATACAGATTGATCACGTCATAACAAGAACATTTTCTTATTATATATCAATATGCTATTAATCTTCTTATTATAACATGAAACGTTTAACGTCATAACGATATGTTATAATAAATTCCACAAGAGTCAAAAGTTGAGATGTTACTGCTACTCTGCTAAGCTAGGCTAGCTTTTAGCATGGCTAGTTTAGATATTATATTAGTGCATCAAAAAGAGCCTACATTGTAATAACGTGAACAAAACGCTCATTTAAACGATATGATTTGTACTCCATGCTTGGGTTGAGACATGCCAAGATTCTGCTGTTATTGAGCACAGTGAATGATATTGTGATAAGTAAGTGCACACTAAGACGGATTTTAAAATGCATGCGGTTGTACATAAGGAAGAACAAGTCCGGCCTTCTCGGGGTAGGGTCATTTCTCATTGATCAGCTGGAGGGGCACGGAAGTCTCCATGGATACAAGCGACACCATCTCAGCTGACTCCAAGCGGGGTATGTTGTGACCCAAAGTACAGTGAGGCGATTTCACTTTCTCTGTCTTTGCTCAACACCACAGGGGTCTAGTAACTTCAACAAATGCCTCACTGTACTTAGCTTGTATCCATGGAGCCTCCAGTAGCCCTCTGTGCCGCTTCTTTCAAACCCCACATCTCAAGAGTGAAAGTCTCAAACACCCCCCCAACCCCAATGACATCACTACGACATCATCAGGGTTGATTTTTTTCAAACTTTGGAAAGCTCAACAAGAGCCACAGAAGACATCATACAACCGCTTTCACAGGCTGGGTCTACGAAGAGCAAACTGACTGATCATGTGTAAAATCGGTGGAGTGTCTCTTTAAAGTCAGCAGTGGATCTAGATCAATATGATATGTGTGAGCATGTATGGACGTTTGTTCGTATGGGGTCTAGGGCGTTTCTTTGTTTTTCAGCTGGCAGAGCTGAACATTCAGCTTCACATTCTCTCCACCACATTTGCCCTAGAGAGTCAAGGGAGGGGTGAGGAGATCTGCAGGGGGGGGGGAGTGCAGGTTTAGGGACTGTGGGGAGGGAGGAAATGTCTTGTCAGTGCCAGCAAGTCAACCCACACAAATAGACACAAAGAAATGAGAGGAGGAGGAGGAGGAGGAGGAGGAGGAGGAGGAGGAGGGGGGAGAGAAAAGAAACACGCCTTTGCATTTTTTTTTTATCACATCCCATTCTGTTCTCATGCCGGTGTTAGAGTTCAAAGAAGAGGACAGAGAATCAATGCTGCAGCAAGTTCATCTCCACGGAAATGAAAAAGATGATGTAGAAGCAATTGTTTGTTTATTGTTTCCTCTTCTCTTACCGTGCACCTGGTTCCACTGTTACTATCCACATCCTATGCAGAGGAAACACTTTGATACACACTGATACTGATACTTTTTCTCTGCTTTGGTCAATTGGCATGTTGTTCACCCAAAACAAGCTTTTTTGAAAGTGCTTTCTAAATAGGATAACTTTGAAAATGCTGATCATATCATCTGGCACAAAGCTGGTAACTTAAGAAATGTAACTAATTGAACTTTTGTGCTTAAAGGTTCAATGTGTAATTCCGAGCCACCTGCTCCAAAGAAATAGGGGGCAGTATTTCACCTCTAAACTGGGTCCATGCAATCTTTAATGTTCATATTTTAGTCGTAGTAGTTTGGCATACTTATTGCATTCTAATTTATTCTTTATATTGTGTATTGCATTTACCCCCCCATTAATGCCTGTCCGTCAGTCAGTTGGTAAGAACACCAAAATTAGACCAAACTGCTGAAACTCTTATAATCTTCATGTGGGGCCTAGAAATCTGTTTACTGGTAATGTTAACAAACTGTAAAAAAAAAAAAAAGAAAAAAGTTTTTAAATGAATTTGCACTGGTATAGACAATGTCTCAGACACACAAACAAACAAACACACACCTGCCATCTAAAATGTTTGTTTCTTTTTCTTATTCTTTTCTGCAACCCCTTCCTCAGAAGCCGAGCTGGCCCCAAAGCGCGAGGGGCCCCCAGGGGAGGCCACAGCCTTGGAGGCCCTGCTGAGGGGGGACAGCCAGGTGGAGAAAAAAAACAGCATCTGTAAGGAAGAGGAGACGATGTTGGAAATACAGGTATTTTATTATCTGTGTGTGTAGAGTGGTGTGTCTATTGTGTATCTAACTTCTTCATCGTTTTACTTTTACCTAACCCTCCCACTGCCTGTGTGTCTGCGCCCTGTAGAGAGTCCTGGAGGCGGAGGAAAACGGGGACGGTCTCCATGATGACGATGACTTTGACATGGATACTCCAAAGAGAAAGAACAGAAACAGAGGCAAAGTGAGTGTCACAGGCAGAGACACCGAGTGTATTTTGTGTGTGGCGTGAAAAAGAATAGCAACAATTCATCAATGTAAGATACATTAAATAAGAAAAGTGACTCTTATCTCTACAGCAGCCAAATGATCACAGTAAACCTTGTTTTTGCTGTATTTCATTAATGACATTAACAAGATGTATGTACTTCGGGCTGTTGTGTAATTAGATATGAAATATCCTGAATTTTTTGAATTCATACAGTGGTTTAATCATCAGACTTGTGTTTGTTTCCTTACAGAACAGAGGATCCAGTCGCAGGAGGACAGAGCCCGTTAACGTCGACGACCAGGACAAACCTTACGTCTGTGACAGTAAGAGAGCAGGAGACTTTATCCTTTGTACATCATGTGACATCATGTGATCAGCGCCATTTGTTTTTGCTTTACACGTTAGTTTACCAAAAAATCCAAATCACAATGTTTCCTGAAGCTTAAAGGAAGGGAGCAACTATTTCCTCCTTACATCTGGCTTTAACAAAAGACTAAAGTTGGTTCCTTTAAGAATGACCAGGAAACCTTTCTCCACATGCTCGTTCCCAATTCGTAGCTTTCAAATGCAGCAGACCAGTAATTTTCTCTCATCTTTCCATGATAGCCCCCTCTCCTTCTGTCCTATGAGAGCTGTCCTCTGCAGCATGAAGAAAGAGTTTGCTGTTAATCCAGACCTGACTAGCATGCCACTTGCGTACTTGGACAGAACCCCCTCTAGGAATGGATTGCCATGCGGATGTGGATAGAGATAGCCACGCTGACTGAGCCTCGAACAAAAGAATCTCATCCTCATTTTGTGTCTTGTGCTGTCTTTCCTTTATTGTTTGCTTTTGTGTCTTCTCTGTTCCAGATAGATACAAACAAAAGCATAACTCAAAAAAGGCTGAAGAAGGTATCTGAACCTGTCGCCATCTTGTCTTTCTAGGGCCTCCTGTGAACTGTGTCTTTATGATTGGCCTTTTTTTTTTTTTTTTTTTTGCTCATGGGCATCTGGTGTGGGAATGTCAAGCATTGCATGACACTAACACTACTATGCCGCGTGCCTTAATGCTTGCTCATTGCAAGGCATGCACCAAATGATGCTTTGAGCAGCAGCTCCACTAATGTCGCACTGAGGGATGCATGTTTCTGAAGGCCACACTAGCTGTGATGTGATCCACAGATGTAGCCATTGTAGAAGTGTTTACACTGGGGGGGGGGATTTCTTGCCGTGTTTCATGTGGATCCGTGGGATCGGATTGCCAACGAGGTGAAGCGTTGCAAAGGAGGAGACAGAAACGGCTGCTGAATTTGGGTGTAGCAAGGAAAGCAGAAGAAACAGTGTAATAAGAAACTTCTATGATGGCTACAGCTCTAATGCTCATTCTGTAGTTCTACAATGACCCCAAGAGCTACTACAATATTAGTCTATAGATCCTAGATTTCTTTATTCTCACATCCAATTCCTCCAAACCAATCCTGTTTTCATATATATATTGTGTATATACATGATATGCACAATATATATATTTAGAATTGTTCCCGCTTCACAGTACAGTAACAGCAGGATAAAAAGTCCTTCAAACTTTGTGTTTTTTGAAAACAATAGTAGGTGTATCTTTCATTCATCTCTTGTGTCCTGTCCCCATATCTATTAGTCACTAGACGTCCTTGTAAATATTTTATCGATTAGTCTGTAGATTTTCATTTCAATGAAATGCCTGATTTTATGCTTTCTGCCTTAATTTTGTTGTATTACAAATTATTGAACTTATAAAAACATTTTCTTGGCCACAATTCTGTAGCAGATAAAGCTCCTGTCTTACTGTCTCAGCAGCAATAATTGACAATTATGTCTTAAACTAATAGTTACATCCCATTTTATTCACGTAAAATGACTGTAAAGCAAAGTGCAAACCATCAAACATGAATACTGACAGCGAGACATCGAAGTTATCTGTAATATTCCAATGTAGACAGGGATGACAGTTGACTTTGTGCAGACCTTTACTCAACTATACTAACCGCTCTACAGTTTGTTGCACAATGTTTTCCGTGTTCCTAATGGACCTGCAACGTTTTATCTGTAGTCTGTGGAAAGCGTTACAAGAATCGGCCCGGCCTGAGCTACCACTACACCCACACCCACCTGGCAGAGGAGGAGGGCGAGGAGGAGAAGGAAACAGAGATGGCCCCGTCTCCTCCTTACTGCGCGGACAACCACAAACGTAAGCTGCGGCTTAGATTGAATTATTGAATAGGACGTGAAAAAGTTTCAGTAAGTGCTAGCTCTTGACAGAAACTCCCCAATGCACACAGTCACAACGGCATAACGTTTATGATAACCCAGAGTGGCAGCTCATGCGTCCTTCTCCTTACATGTGTCTGTTCCTGCCGACAGCTCAGAAGGCTCCAGACGGCACCATCATCCCCAACGACTACTGCGACTTCTGCCTGGGAGACCAGGACTCCAACAGGAAGACGGGCCAGGCCGAGGAGCTGGTGTCCTGCTCTGACTGCGGACGCTCCGGTGAGTCCCCAATCTCCACAACATGGAGGGTTTCCATCAAAGCTTCGGGTCCTTTGCTGACGAAAAAGCGAGAAAGTGACTCTGGAAAATACAACTCTTAGCAGGGGTAATAGTGTTTGGCATTTTGGGAAATAAAAAAGTGTAAAAGTTGTATTGTGCTAGACTATTTCTTGGCCGGGTGCAGTGACTTCCTGGAGGACTGTTGCCAAGCTAACCATCTCCTGACTGTAGCTTCGTATTTAACCTACAGACATAAGAGTGATGTAAGGGTATTTCCCCAAAATATCCAACTCCGCCTTTGGGAAATAATTGAGTTTTTCAGAAATTAGTTGTTTGCTAGTCTCATACTTTAATTTGTGTCTACTACACATCTCATTTTTGTTTCCCTTTACTTCCTTTTTTATCCACAATCTTGTTCATGTCAGTTTCTCGCTTCCTTGCGATGTTAATTTCTGTTACATGGAGTAAAATGCCGCTTACCTATTGGCCGCAAATGTGGTGCATCAGATTTAGATGAATAATTACATCATTTATTTGGGTAATATCTTCTGGAAGCCACATCAATAAACAATACTCATATTAGAAAGTCTACATTAATGGTCACATAGTTCATTTCAGTCCAATTATTCCAAGTCATCTTTATTCAAACACCTGTGTCTTTACCTGTTGATGTAGATCTGAATATACATTTATGGCGTGCAGTGAATAGAGCTTTCATGTTGCCACAGTGTCTTTTCAATGGGTTGTCAATGAGCCTTATAGACCATGAGAAGTGAGAGCCAACTGCTGGAACTCTTTGCAATTTCCCTCTGAAAGAATATCGATCCCTAGGCTCCGCTGCTTGCTTCCATCCTGCATGCTTCTCCATGTCAGCCTCGCCCATCAGTAAGGACTTCTGCCTTTAGACGACATGCATTCACTCTTTTGTTGCTCACGCATTACCTTATGGCACATTTGGCTGCATTTTTGTTTCTTTTCCCCCTTTTTTCTCCCCTCCACACTAGCCAATGCCGCCGCTGCTGGATATCTCAGCAAAAACATTACTCGAATCAGCTCAACCGTCTAATGCAGTAAGAGAGCATTCATTTCAACGAGTGAGATGTTTTCTTGCTACGGTAGACTTTTGTTAGAACAGCTGCGAGAGTGTGTGGCCTTGTCTGTGTTGCTCTGACGCTGATGTTTTCATGGTAGCTGGAAGAGGAGGAGTGAAGAAGGATGGGAGGAAGCCGCGTGCGCTAGAGGAAATGTTCGGCAGCGCGTCCGACAGCGAGGCCTCCACGTTTCATGGCTTTGAAGACGCCGAACTGGAAGACATTTTGTTCTCAGACAATGATGATGACGGGACTTCCTGACGACCTGGACCTCGGGGCGTTAAGATGAATTTTTGATTAAATGTTTTCATTGAGGGAAGACTGGACTACAGTGGCTCGCCTCGAAGAACTTCAGATTTATTTCAAACTTTTTGAAGACGCAGGACGTGCTCTCCTTCGAGACATTTAAAGCCATCTTTTTCTTGGAAAGGTTCTCTCCGATGGATACAATGGCACATCTTTTTACCATGATCATATGGATTTTACTGCTCATCGCGTTAAGACATTTTCCATTTTTCATAAGCCAACAGTAATCTCCTCACATTTGACTTTGTTTTAAAATAATCATCATAGACTAAACTTCACGGCTACATCCTAAATAATTCTGGACTGAAAAGGTTAATAGCAAACACGTGGTGGACCAGAGAAAAAAGGAATAAATTACATGAGTGGCCGTTAATGTGGCAGGGGGAGGGATGAACGTGGACTCTTGAGTCACTCCATTGGCTAAAGAGGACAGGTAGCCGAGAGGTAAGAGCCAACCGGCACTCCATTGCTCCTCTCTGTCTTTACGGACGAGATCTTTTCTTTTTTCTCAGTACACGCAGCGTAGAAACGCTTTTTTCCACTGCCTGCTGCTATCCATGTAAGATGATAGGCCATCTTTTAATCTGCAGCAGCTAATTTCTCCCTGACTGTAATTCCTCAGTTTAATTTGGGAGGCAGGCAGCAGCTTAAACCTTTGCTTTAAATTTGACTCAGTTTGTCTTTATTCACCCATCACAGGCTGACGAATGTTTCTGGCTGCTTTCCCAGTCCAGATATAAATCCGTTCATCCTTGATTATGGCTCATTCATGGCTCATTGATACCCCATTGATACCAGGGTGATGCAGATAAGTGTGTGCACGAGAGGCTGACAGCACTGTGGGGAAGCTATAAAAGTCTGGCAGTAGCTGTAAAATGTTTGTTATTAAGACGGGGAACAAAGAGACAATTTTACATATTCCAAATTTCATTCTTTTTATGTTGTCACACTTGTGGGTTTATGGGAGGATGATAAAATACGGCTTGGCTGTGTTTTCCCGTATACACATCGCGGCTTGTGTTTTGTTTCCAGACATATAATCACTTTTGTGGCTTTCGATGCTACATTTCATCCAGCTGTACGGACTGTCAACACTATAAGGGGTGCAATTTGGGACAAAGTTAACACTCATAAAGACACAGCAATCTTCTTTTAAAGGGATGAATAACGTTTTCTAGATGACTTTTCAAAAAAAAAAAAAAAAAAGTGCAGATGACCATTTTTAATGCACAGCACCAACAAAGCATTCGAAATCTGAGCACAGTGGAAAAACTGTGTATTTATTCGTTTTCATTAACATAGCCTGAATCTGACACTGGGGCGATCAGATACAGCTGCAGATCACGTAAATCATCTTTTATTATGGATTATGTAAATATATTCAGATGTGTGTCAGTCTTGACTGCCATCAGCTCCAATTAAGAGCTCCTGCGACGTGCCTCTCAGCTCTTTTACGTAAGAAAACACCACGGACTTTGCTTTGTGAACTCTTTTGCCAATGCACTCTGTCACCCCTTCCTTCCTTCTTCACCTTTCTCGCCTCTCCTCACCGTCCCTCCGCAGGTCACCCCACATGTCTGCAGTTCACTGATAACATGATGCAGGCGGTGAGGACGTACCAGTGGCAGTGCATAGAGTGCAAGTCTTGCAGCCTCTGTGGCACGTCAGAGAACGATGTATGTATACTGTGGGAGAGATAAGTCTTACATGATCCTCTTTGGCTAGGTTTCCTTTTGAATTTGCTTTGAAGCTCACCAAATTTGACATGCCTTCTTTTTGATGTTGTGACCTTTCCAATGTCAGCATTCAGCCTGTCAAAGGCAATACGTACTTGCTAAGCAGATATTATACGTGATAGGTCACCTTTGATGTGATTTTTATTTTCTCTCACACCAGTGACTAACTGATGTTTTATAAGAGTCAACAAATAATTTGCTATTTTGGATCAGAGAGTATCTGTCATAAATATGATTATTTGTGTAGCGGAATTTTAAACAAATGCAGTCCACAGCATAAAAGCATAAAAAACAATAAGAACGTAAACACTTCATAAAAAGGACATACACTTTAAGCACTGTTTTTGTCATGTACTAGTCCAGTTTGGGAGAGTTCGGGCTATTTTGCTTCCATAACACATCTTCTTTCAGGATAGTGGAAAGAAAACATCCAAAATACACATTTAGGTGTGTATTTTACTACTTTGTCTATTTGCGTCTGTAGATTTCTTCTAAACTCAGCAAAAGTTAGCTTAAGATAATGCATCATTAGCCTATTTAAACATAGATTTATTTATTTTGAAACCAAAAAGAATTGTCTTAATGTAAGTAATCAACTGGGGAAGTTACATGGTGATATCTATTAGTTACAAATGTTACCCTATTCACCTGTATTGCTTCCCCTTAAAGTAATAACTACCCACCACAGCATGCATTGCAACAAAGGTGTTTTTTATAAGGTTGCATGTAACTTACCAATTTTCTTTTTGACCGATGTAGCAGCAGTTTGGGCATAGAACTAAAGACTAAAGACTAAATAATGTTTCTGCCCCCTGTACATATGTCACAGATAATATATATTTAAGATGTGCTTCTACAGGACCAGCTGCTGTTCTGTGATGACTGTGACAGAGGATACCACATGTACTGCCTGAAGCCTCCAATGACCAAGCCTCCAGAAGGTACAACTCTCATAGGTTATATTATACATCGGCTTGTTGATAATACGTATGTCATGAACGGTATATTTAGAAGAGGCTACAAGCAAAGGCTATATATGGAAAAAGAGCCAGGAGGACAAAGATTTCACCCTCTCTTTCTCCGTCTCTCTCTCCACAGGGAGCTGGAGCTGTCACGTGTGTCTGGACCTTTTAAAAGACAAGGCCTCCGCCTACGGAGAAGCATAACTTCCTTGGACATTCTTCTCAACACACATGTACACACAATATGTATATACATATACATATATATATATATATATATATATATATATATGTATATGTATATATATAATATATGTGTGTGTGTACCTATACATTAACTGTTTGACAAGCCCACACTTTCTCTCAGATAGAATCAAACACACAGATTCACTCTTTCACGCACACACACACACACACACACATACACACACACTCCAGTGCATTAACAGGCTCAGGGCAGTTTCCTGTGTGAGGTGCAAAGATCTTTGACCTCTCATGTAGCCGAGCAACACTCCAAACGGCATCAACATGCAATCTCGACCATCAGTTAACAGCAGGTCTGCCGTTCAGTCATATCTCTACCTCACCACTCAGCAGACGGCAAGAAGCCAAAGCAAGATCGATAATGGCCAATACTGTGCAGTACACGTGTATGTGAAATACTCATCTTTTCCTCCTGATTTAAATTCATTTAATTCGTCCTAGACGTTTCTGCTGAAGCTGTTGTCACTTGCTTCCCTTCCTGCTCAAGCTCTACAGTGGGTTTGACTAATGTTTGTTTAAATTCCACCTTCCAGCTCTACTACTCTCCTGTGTTTAGGCTTTACAGCGACATTCCCGCTTCATATCTGGACAGACTCAATGTTAGTGATGCTATCTTTCACAGGTTTTTGTCAAGCTTGGTGAAATTTATATCCTGCGCTAAGAGGAAGCGGGGCGATGAAACAGCCTCTGCTAGCATTCCTGGTGGAGCGTGCTGACATTTCTAATCCACGTCTGCTTATTGTATCCTTGCGGTTACTAAGATACCATGGTGCTCAATTTGACACTTTACAAAAATTATAACATTTATTCATTTAGAATGGTATTATTTATTTATTGTTGTAATGGTCCAATGTTACTGTCAAAGAGATCATTGTTACTGTAAATCAGTGGTTCCCAAACTTTTTCTGTCATGTCACCTTTGTCGAAGCCAGAAAAAGTGCTCCAACCACACGTAAATTGATTGCGTTTTTATCAACTGTTAACAATACTGGGGAAACTAGTAAAAAAAAAAAAGAAGAAAAAAAAAAGGAGTTTAAAATATATTGAAATAACATTACTATGAACACAAACTGCATTTTTCTAGAATTTTCTCATTTTGTTCTAGTGTTTAAGGGGAAAATAGAAATAAAATGATGTCCAAACTGCCAGTGTCTTTACACACAAGGTTCAACTATTGTATTCACACTGAACTCAAGATCAAGACTTGTAATATTTTAGATTTGACTGACAGAGCCTCACCAGCTATTCTTTTCTTTCCTGACAAACTTACTCATCTTCTAGGTACTTTACATGTTGTAACCTGCTCCACACATTTGATTCACTAACCTCAATCTTGAATGCATCAGAGCACTTTTGTTTCTTTGTTGTTCACAAATGAATTGATTTGATTCATAGACCTTTTCACAGCAGACGGTTTGACTTGTCATAGCAGGAAAAGCACAGGATGAACGAGTAGCTCTGTTTCATCCAAACAAACTGACTTTTCACTCTTTTTACTGTTGCTAGGTCTGCCAAGCTTCTTATTCTCTCGCACAGCACATATGATAACGGTTGCAGATTTAACTTTTCCACTCAAAATTCTTAGAAATGTTAACTGTTTGTTGCAGGGAGTATTGTGTGTTTTCGGAACAATAGATGTTTGTTTTTCGGCCTAACAGGCTGTCGGACAAATGGGTTTTCGGTCCAATGGGATATTTTTCGGCTAAGGGTTTCAGAATAATGGGCCGTCGGGAACAATAGGCGGTCCCTAATCCGACAGGTAACGTTGGTTAGGAAGTAATGTTAGCATTAACTCTAGATAACAGCCGTAAGTAGTAAACTAGTCAGCTGAGCTTGCTAACGTTTGCAGTTAATGCTAGAGCAGATTAACGCAGTTTAATTTAGTCTTTAACATTTGACTCGTGTAATTGTTTTTACAAAAGCTCTATTTTTTTTAAAGGCCCTGTGGACAAAATCCCAAACTGGAAAGGTCGGCCATGCCCAGTAACGGTTGCTAAACAGTGATTGGACAATTGCTGTTTTGGGGAGGAGTTTAGTGAACGGCCAGTTAATACTGTTATTAGTCACACCTGTGTTTGACATTTCAAAAATAATCGGCTGTGGAAAAAGGTATATTCACCTTTTGTGGTCTCCCTGTATTTTACCCACGAGTAGTGTGCGCCGCCTGCAATACACCTGCACCCCTCCAGGGGGCTCTAACGCACAGTTTGGGAACCACTGCTGTAAATTCACAAAGGCCAATGTGTGTATTATCGAACCTTGATTCATGACTATTTTAAACTGGCAGTGTGGTGAATCATGTACATGTCCTCAGGACGCAGTATTTACTGGTGAGTCCCGTCTGGAAGTTGAACAAGTTATATAAGCATTTATTACAGTTTTGTATCCAGTTACAGTACAATTTTGGATTTGTTATACCACGTGAGTAAGGTTAATATGTATAATAAATTGGTTTCACGTGAAATTTTCGACGTCCCATCGATGTAATTTATGTCAACATTTGGTAGCGCTAATCTAATGATCATGAATAGGAGGAACCACCAAGAATAAGCTCCAAACTAAACAGAAAAAGCCCTTAAAGTACACACAGTGGGCAGGCCTTCACAGGATATCACAATCTGCATTTGTGTTTTTTTTATTTTTTATTGTGAGTTTGTATTTGATATTGCTTTTCCACAGACAATCATGAGCTAGCATAGATACAGTACATGATGTTAATAATGAGGGTTTTATTGTGCTTTTCCATGGCGGGTATAATGACCCTTTGTGTCTTCCTTTTAAAAATGTCTTGGATGTCATTCTCATTTGATGCCATCACTTACAGTGTGTTGTATTTTGTTAAAGTAAATGTTATGTTTTGTGTTGAAATAAAGACTTTTCCATTAGTCTTGTTTGCTTGAATGCCATCTATGAAATTTCCCACTTATCTTCAGTGCACTTATTTTACCAATTACCTGTAAAATATATTCACAGAAATACTATTTTGATTGTTTCTCTTCCAGTTCGATTACCCATTTCCAGGAAACCCTAATGCTGTGTATCCAAATTGAAAATAGGCACAATGTTTTTATGGCTCTGGCCAGGATCGCTGCATCTGATATGAATCCGTTATGAAACCTAATGGACAGATGAGCCATTTTCCTCAAAGATATGGCCTTTCTGTTTGTCTGGCAGCGTCTCTGTGGAAGTTCTCTTCAGGGTTACAAACGTGAGTTTCTTTTTTTGCAGTTTTAACCTGTATGTGTAACACTCTTCAGCTAATGTGTCCAAACCCTCATTTATTGTATCACCATTTCCCAAAGAATCTTATTATTATAGGTGTTATCTCAAATATCTATGTCATCACATTACTGAAAATGGTACATGACAATTCATGATATGTTAGCATTTACATCACATGACCACAAGGTGGTGCTATTGGACTAGAGTATAGTTCTGGAGGGACCCTGTCCGAAATATATATCTATGTTATATAATTTATATAATTGCGTTATTACCGATCCATAAATTGGAAGAAATATTTGAATGTAGTAATACTCAAGACACTGGTAGTTTAATCTTCAACAGTGCATCATATTTCAGAAACTCGTCACTTATTTTGTATTTAGAATTTAAATCCGCAAAGTAACTAGTAACAACAGCTGTCAGCTGAATATTGTACAGAAAAAAGTGTGTGAAGTAGAATTATTTTGAACATGGAAATACTCAAGTAAAGTAAAAGCCCCTAAAAATTGTACAGCACTTGAATAAATGTACTTAGTAGCTTCCCCCACTGCCTTCTTCCACACACATTGTGCCATCCTGTAGTTGTCCTGAGATAAAATACTGATGGCAGTCGTACGATTTAAGATGTTCTGTGCTCATTTTTCCGTACTATGTATTAGCGATGGAAGTGCAACAACACAATCTTCCTAAAAAGAAAAAAGAGAGTGCAAGAATGACAGTAAAATTAGGTCTTGTTGAGGCTTTATTGGGGAACACATATTAAAAAAAAGAGAGTGCAAGAATGACAGTAAAATTAGGTCTTGTTGAGGCTTTATTGGGGAACACATATTGACGAAAGAGTGACGAGAACAAAGACATAACAAATCAAATCAGATTATTTCACATGTGTCTTTGACTTTCAGACGAGAAAGTGACTTCCACTATTTAATTGGAGTTGCAACGTCTCTCAGCAGCTTGTAGTCATTCCAGTGACGATGGACAGGAAAGTGGTTGTGGCGTAGCTGGGATTCAGTAGGAGCTGCTGCAGCATCTCTCTGCCGTTCTCTCTCGTGCTCACTGAACACATGGCACTTCTCCACAGACTCACCAGTCTCCCACCTGGTAAGTGACAGGATCATGATCATCCTTAAAAGCTCACTAATTCAATAAAAAGATAGATTATAGCGTGTGTGTGCGTGTGTGTGTGTGCCATACATACCCAGAAGACTGTTGGCGTTGGACATCCAGGAGAAGATATAGAGTGAGTGGTTCTCCTCCTGAGTCAGATCGGCTATGTTAGGCGCACTGTCGCCGTCCTAGGCATATACATATGACAGACATCAAGAATTGGATAAATGCACAGGTGGTTAAAAATTTTTAATTAAAAAAAGAAATCTTTAGAAACAAATGGATGGATGCAGTTGCAGTTACGTACCTTCAAAATACGACCTGGGAGAGGGGTTATGAACATTGCAGATCTTTCCAAATTGGACTGGAAATGTGCTGCAGACACGTACTCAGCTGAGTTCAGCCAGCTCTTAGCAAATGACACCTCCACAGTGGAGTAGTGGCTCTGCCTGAAGGAGAGGACAGAATAGACAGCTTATTAGCTTTGTTGCCGAGAGTTGAGAAAAATGTTAGCACTCTAATATCTGTCTGTCAGAGATGAAGCTACAGCCAGGTTAGTTTAGCTGAGCTCGAAGTTTGGAAACAGGGAGAAAAAGCCGAACTACTTACTAGCAATATTTACTGTCCACCATTTTATTTGAGTGTCTGAATTCTGTGTATAAACGTATCCACTGTAAAGTGTCGTGTTTTACAGTTTTTACAGATTAAACTAACAAGATTGTATGTGTTACAGTAATGAGTTAGCTTTAGAGGTGCTGGTGGGTGGATTTGTGTGGCTTTGGACAGGGGCTAGCTAGCTGTTTCCCCCCTGCTCACAGTCTTTATACTAAACTACGCTAACCAGCTACAGCCTTATATTTGACAGAAAACCATGACAGTGGTGTCCATCTTGTAATCTAACATTAAAGCAGTGAGTGTATTTACGAAAAACTATTACTTGGCGTTGCATGCAGCAGAGGCATAAGTTGAAGCCATTTGGGCATCCCAGTAGAGACCCAGGAGAGAGTCTTTCTTCTCATTTACAGCCAGAGGGGAGTCAGCCTCCACCTTGAGAGCCTATAAACACACACATAAAACATTAGGGAGGTAGTCCAGCGATTTAGAATTGCACCTCCGTAAAGTCGGGGGGATACAGAAGAGACAGATTATTATGACTCTATATGAAACATCGTCCACTAGTGCATTGCTACATCAAAATCAGTAATGTGTATGTGGATGTGTTTGTGCGTGTAACTCATGAACCTGGAAAAAAGCATCCCACTTAGTCATGGCGTCAGGGTAGCTAGTTGAACATTCAGCATATGTGGTGCAGAATTCCTGTACACCATCAGGAACCTGCATCTGCACCTAATAAAAACAACAAAAATCAACCTCATCATCATCAAAATACCTATCTATAAATACTATTAGGAGACTTCACGATAATGTGAAGAAATAAGCCCGCAAAAGTAGTCCATGAGTGCTGCTTGTATCCTTCGTTTGTTTTTTAGCCATGCTCTTTGTATGGCTCTGTCGGTCAGTTGGTCCACTACTAATTATACAGGCTGCAATATCTCTACAACTTTTGGAATTGATTTCCATAATGTATGACTTGAGCCATGATTTGGCGATTCATGTCCCCCTCAGAATGAATTATAATCATTCATAATCTTTGGTAAAACCCTCAACCTTTCATCGAGGGATGATCAGGTCAAAGTTCAAATTTGTCAAATGCTTTTGCTTCGTTGATGTTAGCATTTAGCTCAACGCTCTGCTGTGTCTAAGTACATGCTCACAGAGCTACTGGCATATCTGTGGACTCTTAGCATTGTTTTAAACTGTGTCACTTTCAATTACGATGAGATATCCGACTGCATGAGTACCTGAAGTCCTGCTCCCATTAAGCCCTGCTGTGCAGCAGACAGGAAGGGCAGAGCAGACACATAGTAGTGCACACCTAGAGCAGGAAGAAGGGGTTTTGTTATTTTTTTAAATGATATATATATATATATATATATATATGTGTGTGTGTCTCTCTGTGTGTGTTTTATCAAACTTACAGCTCCACCAGCTATGAGTAGAAATACACATAGTATCTCCTGTTTCCAGGCCGCAGGTTGTAGCACCGGATGGGTCACCGAGACGCCCTACAAATACAACACATTGTAAATAACACTATCAGTTTGTGGTTTTTGGTGGCTGGTGTTGATGTGTTTGCTCAGTATAGGACTTAGTGACTCTGGGACTTTAAAAAAAAAAAGTAGGTTAATTAGTCATTATATGGGTAAGAATTCATTGCTGAGAGTTTGATTTTCATATAACTGCAATTAAATGATTCACTATCCACTTTTGCAGATTATAGATTTAAAAAAATGTTTATCTTACCTGAGGTTAGCATCCATCCCAGCTGCAGTGTCAGTCCCCATATTGGATTCTCTGTGGCATTTGTCCCCATAGATCCCATAAACGGGTCTGTGGCAGCTATCAGCAGCCGGTAAAGACTCATGCGGTGAAGGAAGTGCCAGGGGTCCGGGTTCAGGATGTCATTCTGTACCGGCAGGTCAGTTAGTTGGCCGGCCGTGTGGGCCCACAGGATGGGCATGCCATTCTCCAGAATTACAGCAGCGCCGCTAAGAGACACTGCACATGCCAGAAAGAGGCCGAGGAACACCGGACGCAGCATGACTGAGAAGTTGGGATATCACACTTCAGTGACGTAAAAACAAGGCTTTTATGCTCTAAATGAAATGTTTCTCCACATGCCACATGGACCGATCACGTGACATGGTTCAATGGACCCTCAATGACAGACAGATAAGATTATGTCCAAAAGGGCTCAACACTATCCGAATACTCAGAAACACACAAAATCAAAGGTAAGTCTATATTGTGAAGAAAGAAGACATGAAAAATGAGCAATAAGTCAACTCAACAAGCAGACTTTTAGGTTTTTCAAATCTAAACCATCAACTAACAAGTCAATGGCACATTCGATTTAAATTTACAAGTGATTAGCAAAAGCTATGAGACTCTTATGCTATTCACAATGACCAATGTAATATAATACTCAAAAGGCCCTTGTTATGCTGTTTGATTTACATGTTCTTTCTTAAACTAAATAGGTACTGCATATACATGATTAAATATATAAGTAAAAAATGATTTATCATTTTTCATCAGATTTGAACTGATGGGGTCACTTGAACCTTATGCTTGAACCTTCAGAGAGACCCAGAAAACTGTTCTGCGGACTGATAACAAGATAAGAGCTTTGTCCTGTCGGTCAAAAGTGGTAAATCCAGATTCTGCAGATGTGAGTGACCACCACATACTGTGTGCAAACAGTCACTGAGCGAGAGGCTCTATTTTTTTTTTGTCTGCCACAGCTCAATAGTTCAATCACAGGATTGAACCCGTGTTTGTACTTGAAAACTCAGGGCAGGAAAAGTAAAGATAACTCACAATTGTAAATAATATATGCAACTGGTGTCCTTTTATATTTGTTCCCCCCTGACCCACAGACAGCCCGAGTCCGCCACTTGTTCCATGTGACTTTCATCAACACACACTCTAGTTACGAAAGCAAAAGGTCAGTGTATTCTAGATAATGTACAGACAAGCTGATATGCTTCAGTCCTCAGATGGTCTTTATGGTATTGATTGACATCCATTATTTTTTCACAAATCCCCAACTGAAAGTGTGCAGCAAATGTGACCCTACCTGGCTTTAGCTCTGCAAACAAACACCGAACAGATGTACGGCAAATATTTCTAGGAATTGGAATCTGTTACAGTTGCTGTTTGGTTAACCTACCTGAACCTTGATGTCCAAAACATTGTGTGTTGCTGATTTCTAATAAATAAATCTGTGATTAAGTAATGCGTTTAAAATGTAAGCAGCATTTTCGTGTTGTAGATATTTGAAGTGGCGCTAATTCCAAGTACCAGTATACTGTTTGGTATTTTAATCAATATAAGATTCAATATAACAACTGTCCAAACAGTGAAGTGTCATGTAAGTATAAAGCAGCGTGTAATAGAAAAAATACTCAAGTACAGTGCAAGTACATCAGAATTATACTTAAATAGTACTTAGCCTATTTAACACATAGATCCCTGTTATTCATCGGAATTCCTTAAGAAGAAGGCAAAAAGTATTGTAACACGAAGTAATAAAACTCGTATTTCACTGACCTCAGTTGACAACTGAAACTTTTTTTCCCAACCTACCTTCAAGTCTCTTCCAGATTAGCTTTAATACCCCTTCGTTGCTCTTCATTCTCCAAATAATTTTAGAGATGATATGATATTGTTACAAAAGCATTTTTATGCAATTGATTTGTTAATGTTTAGGTCAGTTTGGTCAAGTTTAGATTTGTATACGTTTCACTTGGAGTGTCAGAAGCTGGATCTTTCAACTGTTTATCCATTACTTATCGGTAACAATTCCTTTATTTTTAGCTATTTTTTTCAATTGTTTATCCTTTATTTTTATCTTATTCTGGATGCAAACTGTTTATTTTATAACTTTTTGCCTAACTATTTAAACCACTCATCTGTTACTGTCAGCTAAAAAAAAAAAAAAAGTATTTAAACTTTTCTGCTGGCTTGCTAACTAGGTTTCAAATCATGATTTCTATTGTTTTCAGTAGACTTCATCATGGCAATAAAACTGTACACAAAGTGAGGTCCATAAAGAAATGTATTTCCAATATCTATTAAGTAGGAATATGCCGTTTATATTACTAGTAATCAAATCAACATGCAGGAGTAACATAGGTCATTGAACTTCTTGTCAATATAATCTGTTTTCAGTGTTTTGATTCCTCTTTCTTGCTTTATATAACCATCTCTTTGTCACATAGTAACTTTCTGTACCGGTGATTTTAGCCTTCGCTGCTCCCAGACGTCATGTGACGGAGGAGGGGCAGAGAACCAGGAAACACACCGCTGCTGCAAGTCCCAAGAAAGGTAAAGTCTAAACTTTTACAACTGAGCCGAACATTTAGGAAGGATTGACAATCCTGACGGGTTAGCAAGGTAGATACGATGTCATGCTGCCGTGTCAACTTCAAGAGCTAAGACAGGAAAAAGTACTTTTCTCCTCCGGAAAACGAGAGCGAACAATCCTCAGATTTAGCTGCGACTTTGCGTGTAGTTACACTGCACCCGCAGTCAGCAGTGGACCAAAGTTCACATAAAAACAACTTTTAACCCGCGTAATAATAAGGGGTTCATCGGTAAATAGTGATTCATTATTCACTCCTCTTCGTGTCATTAGAAAGCTCATGTGATTTCCGCATTTCTCTCGCTGCCAGCCACAGTAGTAAAGAGGGAAAGTACACACGCAGACAGGCAGGGTGCTACAAGTGCAATTAAAGTGGAACTTACGATTCAATTTCTAATGTTTGCTTAAGTGTAATGCATCACACGTAGTCAGTTCCATAACAATTAAAGGGCTGGGTAGTTTCCTAGCAGATGGTGGTTTGCATGCTGGCCATGGGGTCAGTCCTCCTGAGTCAACAGTACAGGAAGTTTGCTTAACTGCACTAAAGTAAACATTCCTGACCCAACCCTGTCACATGTCAGCTTCAGATACAGAAAGTGACAGCAGATGCCCTTTACAAAAGGTATTGCACATTTGGGAAGAAGTTTAAAGGTCTACATGGGGCTGTTTTGAATGTTTTGGTAACAGGGGAAATCTTTTAACGCTAAAGCATACTGTAAAATGAGATTTTTACACACAATATGTTTAGACCAGTGACTCCCAACCTTTTTGTTTGTTTTACTGGTTTACCTCCAAGTCTCTTTCAGGTGAACTCTAATACCCCTCACATTGACCCTCATTTTACAAATCTGTTCATTTCAAATCTTAAGTTTTGTTTTTAGCTAATTATTTCAACAGTTTTTTTTTTTTTTTATATATATATATATATATAACTAATAATATCGACTCTGTATAGATGACTTTTTGTCGAACTATTTAAAATATTTATTAATACCGTGCTCGACTTCACCACACCGCGGCATGTAAGGGTTGTAGCTGCTGCGGTAGTGGGCCACTCGGGGATCACACGTCACATTAACTCGAAGAACGCTTCGCCACGATTGGCAAAACAAATGCAGGTATTGTTTGATTGGAGAAGTTTTGCTACTTCTCGATTCTGAGTTGTTTTGATTGATGCCTTAAAGGTATTGAGTACCGACACCCAGCCCTATCTAGGGTTAAAACTTGTGACTGAGATGAGTTCATGAGTCTTCGTGGGGCATACAGTCTCTAACTAAAAACTAATCACAGTAGACATTTTTGGTGTTTTGCAGTGGAGAAGATGTGTAAAATAATTAGTTTGAGCTGTCTACGTGAAGCCGGAAAATATTGTCACGTGTAGCAACTTTATTGTTTCTATTAAAGCTTCCGTACTTGGGAGCATATTCACTAACATTGTGACAAAATAACTGTTCTGGGCAAATTGAGTACAAATAAACAGCGCGCACCCAAAAAATAAATAAATAAAACAAAAATACAACTCAAACTAACTTACTAAATGGTAACCCAGATGTCCGCACTGAAATAACTGCAGTTACTATGGTAATGACACCTCTGTCTAACTCGTGTGTTGTGTTACCTCACAGCTCTGCATCATGGCCTACCAGGCTGGGTTTCCAGAGGACCCCAGTGCTTTGGTTCACAACATCAGCTCCAACATCCAGAAGCTGACACTACTGAGTAATACACACGCACACACACACACACACACACACACACACACACACACACACACACACACACACACACACACACACACACACAGAAGAA
>CALSBV010012075.1:1021561-1063699 GCA_943590825.1 Bovichtus diacanthus | reverse complement strand
TATATATATATATATATATATATATATATATACACATATATATATATTTATTTATATATATATGTGTATATATATATATACACACACACAGTAAGAAATAGTATGGAAGCCCTGAGAAAAAAATGTTGGTGATAAATTATTAAAGTCTGATCCAAATAGTTTTCTCTATTGTGTTTATAGCTTAAGAGCATGTGACAAAAAACATTTCTGAGGTGAAAAAAAAAACATGCTAGGATCATTTTCTAAATTACATTTATTTCATCTGTGAAAACGGTTTTGGCTGGTGATCATTTGGCTGGTTTGTGCTTGTAATACTCATTTAGGCCACAAGAGGCTGTAGTGCACCTTTTACCCCATGTTCTAAATAGGACTAAAAACATTCATGTTTTCCTCCCAGATGAGTTTTAATTTTTCCAGCTCTCAGCAATGCGATCAGACTTAGAAAATGGATCACCAGAAAATAAATTGTCATTTGCCTCTCAGGGCTTCCATATCTCAAGTTGTGTATTCATGTCTTTTTTTAACTGAGAGTTTAAAAGAGAAACGCTCATATTGCGGTGCCACTTCATTGCGACTGTTTTGGACACTGATTCCCTCGGGAGAGCCTGCTTGCTTGGCAACTCTTTCCCCACACCGCTTATCTCACCACACAGAAAAGTACCTGCTGTGTTCATGCTGATAAGCAAGAACTGTTCCTTACGGCTTTAAATAGTTGTGGAGGAACATATCTCGGCTGGGGAGCTAAAAGCTACAGTGCCGGTTTTATATGCTCTATCTCGCAACATTTTTGAAAATGAAATGTTCTGTTGATACCCAATCAAATTATATTTAATGAGCTATTTTTGACCATAGGTGCTGTAGATTTCATAGCCCCCTGTCCATACTGAATCAGTGCTGCACCCACAATCACAGTAAAGAACGTCCTCTGCACTATATTTGCAATAGCAAGCACAAAAGTCCAGTATGTTTTTAAACCTCTTTAATTTACTTCTAACAGGGAGGACAGCCTGATGACAGCTTTGGAAATATGCCTCCTTTCCTTAGGTAGGTCCACTATTTATGATCAACAATACAGTTTCTGTTGTTATTATTATTATTATTAATCTGTTATTATGACTATTATTTCATCTACATTTGTCCCTGCAGTGATTCCCAGGTACAGGCTCAGGCTGAGGCCATCACTGAAGACGACCTGAGGCTGATCCAGGAGAGGGAGTCGTCCATCAGGCAGTTGGAGGTACACACTCCAATCAAATGACATCGCAAGCATGGCCACGAATATGTCCAGTATCTCATCAGCACTGTGTTTCTCTTTCACGTGAACTCTCTTTCCTTGTGTTGCTTGGTTCAGTCGGACATCACAGATATCAATGACATCTTCAAGGACCTGGGGATGATGGTCCATGAGCAGGGAGACATGATCGGTGAGCTTTCGTGCTCGTAGATTTCTTGTCTGCTCTTCTGATAATGTGACAGCTTACAGAGGAAACATTTCATTAAAGACAACAGGAATGTGGGAGGGGTTGGCAGTCTCGCACACACCACCTGAATTCAACGCAATAATGTATTTACCAAAAACATGTCTGGGCAATAGCACTGATTACTAATGTAGGCACAGAGGCCCAGTGCTTTCCTATTGTGCACTGCCCATTCTACCCAGTAATGGCTAAAAACGTACCTTCTTAGCTTAATTTATTGTGCATCTAAATGTGGGAGTGTTTGCTGTGTTCTTTTATTTTTTTTTGTATTTTCACTTAAACTACACTAGTTTACTTTTACATGTGTTATCTCTCGTATCACTAAATTGAAAATCTTTTACCCTTTGCTGTATTTTTATTAGACCATAAAGCTCATAGAGTTGTTTTGGTCTATGAAATGTGCTTTACAAACCATGTTGCCTGCCACTGCCTCGGCTAAATACTGTACAAACAAGAAGAAGTGATCTTCTGTGTTGTCCGGGCCACGTGTGCTTCCCCTTCCTCCCACCTGCTGCATGTAAGCTGTGTGTGTTTCCTGTGTGTTTTGCAGACAGTATAGAAGCCAATGTGGAGAATGCAGATGTGCATGTCCAGAACGCCACCCAGCAGCTGGCCCGTGCTGCAGACTACCAGGTAAAACTCAATAGTACAGAGAGGACGATCAACAGAACAGAGGAAAGACAGATATGCAAAGAAGGGAAATCAGAAAAGAATCAAGGAGCGGCATTCAAATATGTGTAAATGTATAAATGTTAGTTTGTAACTAGTGGACGATTAAGAAATCTAAGCAAGAGTGATTGCTGTAGTGGTCTCTGAGATAGCAGCATGTGTGCATGTCCCTTTAATAACCAAGTTCTTAGTCAGTTTGCTTTGGTAAATAAGGCGTAGATAAAGAGGCGTAAAGGATAAAATAAAAAGTGAGTCACTTAAAGTAAAACAATCCATCTCTCCATTAACATCCAGATTATATATAATACTTATTTACAGTGATCGGAGCAGAGTAAAAGTAGTAATTCCGCAGTGTAAAAATTCTCTGCTACAAATAAAAGTCCTGCATTTAAAGTAAAAGTACTCATTCTGAAAAATGGCCCATTTTAGAATAACATATATTATATTACTGGATTATAATTATTGATGCATTAATGTGTGAATCACTTTAATGTTGCAGCTGGTAAAGGTGGAGCTAATTTGGATTACTTTATATAGTGCTGGGTAGACTAATTCATAATAATGTATATTCATTTATTAGTTGATTTATATTTTGGATGAATACAATGAATCTGCAAAGTAACTAAAGCTGTCAAATAAATTTAGCACAGTAAAAATGACAATATGTGCCTCCAATGTAGTACAGTAGAAGTATAAAGTAGCATAAATGGAAAATAATTAAGTAAAGTACAAGTGCAAATTGTACAGTAAGTACAGTACTTGAGTAAATGTCCTTGGTTACATTCCACCACTGCTTGATTACTACAAACACAAACAAACCACTTTGTGTTTTTTGTTTTTTTTTTCCCCTCCCGCAGCGGAGCTCCCGAAAGAAGATATGCATCCTGATGATAGTGTTGGCTGTAGTTTCTGTTGTTATTGGACTCATCATCTGGGGCGCTGTCAAACAATGAGGGCTTCTTCTTCTTCATGTCCATCTTCTTCCTGTCCTCCGCCTGTTTAGTCATCACCCTGGACAGAGCCCCCCCCCACACACACATTGGGGCTGTCTGTCTTTCCTTGAGTTGATTATATTTTTAAATACTGCAGTCTTTATTGACCGGATGGCCCAATCCTTCACTGTGAAAACATAAAACTAGCGCTGGAAGCTTTATTATTCTAATCAGCTTTATTTTTAATTACTTGTGTCGGATTTAGGCACGGCTTACTTTAAGGGGAAAGCTTAAACGTTTTAGTCCTCATCTGATTGAGTGTTGCTGTGGCAGCCATGTTGGCTCCACCAGCCTTGAATGTTAAATAAGATACAATACAGACAGTGGCTGCAATGAAGCGGCACGTTGTTGTATTGCTGCAGCTGCTTTCTTTCATCAGATATAAAACCCCTCGTGCTAAACGTTACTCAGCAATCAAACTATGATTCGAGTGCGCTTAATGCAAAGTTGGGCATAAACAAAAGCCAGACTTGGTCCATAGCACAATGTAGCCAAACTGCATTCAGCGTATTGCAATGCGCAATGCAATGCAATTGCAAAGTCCCTCTTTTTCTAACCTATTCTGTATTTTAAGTTCTAATTAATTCTTAATTACATTCTATTCAAATTCATGTTGCGATGTTCTAATGATCAATCAATAAGCACTGTACATAGCCATACAAAATATTGTGATTAGGATCTTATATTACACTCCACTGTCAGCCAGTCATTCCAAATAACTAGGAGATGGTTGTTACTGTTAGTAGGTGGTTTCCTTTGTTTTTAAAAGTGCAGATTAAAGAGAATGCAGAAATTTAAGGAAAGTATTTTGTATTGTGTTAAACTGTGTTTTATGATTTGTTTTGGCTTTACTCATTGAAAAGTACTGACGGTCTGAATTAGCATTATTTTCTGTGACTGACGACCTACAGTAATTGTCTTTATCTCTTTATTCCTGATATGAAGAAAACCACATTTGTTGTAACCCAAACTAAAAGTAAGTGAAAACAAACGCTAATAACATGTAAAAATTATGGTCACGTGTATATTTTTTAATATTGAGAATTGGCTGCCTAGCATGTGTTGAATAAATTACCTGGGTATACTGAACCTGAAATGAGAGTAGTGTTTGTTTTTAACTGCAAGTCTGTAATTCTGATGTTATTCTTAAACTTAATTCTTTTATACAACACAAAGGCAACTTGTATAAAAAAAATTTAAAAAACTTAAACGCACTATATGTCATTTTCTGCCAATAGGTGTCTGTCTGTCAATCAAAACAATAACAAAGGACGGAGTTTGGTGGTGTTGTGAAGTAGCTGGGATAATGGGAGTTGTTGATTTCACCACAATTGCTGTCACTGCAGTAACTCTCTATCTGCAGAGGACTTCTCCAAACCAAACGGACCAGGTCAGTAACAAGTTACACTGCTTTAAAGCAGTTTCCCCAGCGCACACAGCACAGGGGGGCTGCGAGCGAGCAGCTAGCGCTTGCTGAACTTGTTTATCAGATAACTTATGACGGCTAATGGCAGACAACCACAATGCTGACATGGGATAGTCTCCGTTACAGGTGACCGTTTACGTGATTAAAAATGAGGGATTTCTCAATAGGTTTGAAAATTGTTGTTCACAACTCAACAACATTTGTTGCATATTTATTTAGGTTCAAGTGACTCCACAAAAAAACAACGTTTGAATGTCATTACCCTCATTGATCAAGGATTTGTATAAGACCACATTTAGGGGAAATGACTGAGTAATGGTCAGTAATGGACAACTGTTGGCCATCTTTCTTACCCTCGATCTAAACATTTAACTCAACTGCTTCCGTACAACTCTGTATCCACCAGTAGAGGACAGTACATGTACAGTATATTGTGGGTGATGCTGGAAAACAACACGTGTGCTCAGTTGACTTTCCCTAAAAGGTTTATAGGCCAAATCATAATTTAGACAAATGGCGGCTGACCGGACATTTGCTATCAAAGTGATGATTCTGTTGGCAGCAGCTGTTAAAACTGTCATCAACTGTGTCTGTCTGTGATGCAAGAGCGGCTTCCTGTTTCACAGCCTTAACTCAGCATTTTTAGTAAAGTTTAAAGTTTAGTAGAGTAAATGCCTCATTCGCTGTTCAGGCTGACGTTGTCATCTGCATTAGAGTGAATACTACGTTGTATATGTCACGGACCACATTTTTGATAATTAAACCTAAAAAAAATATATACACATAGCAGAGAACCAACAACAGATCCATGTGGTGCACCTTTTTGTTAAAACTGTTTTGAATACAAATTATAGTTGTGTAATTAGAGTTAAAAAAAAGAAGCACAATATGTCATCTCCTTAACCTATAGACTTAGGAAAGTAAGTTCCAGGCAGCCATGAGAGGATGAGATCAAGGAGCAGACAGGACTTCGCTTGTTTATGTCAGAACAGACAGTGTTGGAGTTGGATTGGGATGTGGAAGTAACAGACTGCTGTGACGCAGGAGGCAAAAGTTTCCTTGGCACAGAACGAGACGTGGAGCTTTTTGGACACAGTGCTGTAAATGCATCACTCTTGGGCACAGAACAGGTTGAACTGGGCGTCAGTAGGACAAGGAGTATTTTGGGACAGTTACACACACACAAAGTAGCAGGTTGCTGCAAAGAGCTGAGCAGGATTTTCCTTCCACACAGAAATGTCCCAGCTGAGAAGAATGAGGAAAGTTTGACTCGGTGCATAGTTACTGCAAAGGAAGCAAAGACGTTTTTGCTTTGAGGCGGATAGACGCATAGGAAATTATAAAGGTGATTTTCAGTTGAAACGTCATTTTTTTCCTCTGTACATTTATTGTACTGCCTTATTTAAGAAAAGTGCAAAACAGCAATACACATGATTCTAGCAGACATGACGCTGTATTGGAGTTGTAAATAACATGTGTATGTGTCTACTTATAATGGCAAAATGTGTGTGTGGCACAGAGGCTGTTTGTCCCTGCTGATGTAGAAAATCCCAGATAATGGCAGAAGTTGGACTCGCTGGACGAGTGCACTCTGCTGTGATGCACGTGAACTGGAGAAAAAACTCATCTGGGCAAACACTAAGCTTGCTGTCTTTTAGTGCGTCATTAGAAAAAGGACTGGGGGAAATAACAAGTTGCTATTAGTTTTCCTTTCAATTAGTCAGTTGAAAGTTGACTCTTGGGCAAAGACATGGGTTCTTTTACCAATTCAGTCTTTTTTTTATTTCTTTTTTTTTATTTACAAATTTTACTTCCTGAAATGTGCACTTTCTAAATGATTGTGTTGAAATGTGCTATAAAAAAACAAAAGGAAAGGAAAGAGTCTTTATAAGGATCAAGGGAGATGATTATTGCTGCCAGCAGAGGGCAGTGCTGGACTGCTTACCATCACCCTCAGAGTCCACTACACACCACTATGTAACACTATTACCTTGTATTATTGTAGGCGTAACTACACAATAGCCACACAGTATCCTGTCATCGCTAACTATTTACAATTGTACACAAATGCACGGGGTAAACGTGTTATTGAATGTGTGAATAATACATCTCTTATTATAGAGTAATGGAATAAAACCAAGCGTTAATAAACTCCATTAGACCTTCATCACAGCCAGTCACGCTTTGATCTCTCCCAAGTGAGATTTTTCTGGTCCGATCCATGTTAATTAGCTCAGATCAAAGTCTGGACCGTCCTTCAAAGTGGCTGCTCAGCTTCAGCAGCAGCCATCATGCACAAGTGTCCTTGAGTGAGACAATGAACCCCTGTCTGCTCTGGGGTGCAGATCAGCTAATCATAATTAGGATCAGATGGAACAGCAATAGCGAGAGTAGTACATTATTTTTTCAGCTGAAATCGTGTAAGCAATAGGCTTGTCCTTAACTGAATCCTCTCCTCTCCTCCTACCCTCCTCTCTTTCTCCTCCTCTCTCCTTCTCTCTCTCTCTCTCTCTCCATTACTGCACATCCACAGTGCTGTATCTATGGCTGCAGATAACCTCACTATTTTTAGGGCTCGCTAAAGCCCACAGGATGTCAGCTCTCTTTCAGGACAACCATGACATCATATTAACGCTGTACAGCACATTCTCCTGAGTACTGATGTGTAATGTGAAGGTTGCTTAGTCAGTTCATTATATTGTAAACATTTTGATTGTGTGTCTGTTCAATGTAGCCTCAGTTGATGGCTTAGCTGAATACAATTGACTCAAACTTCACATACAACAGAAACATATTCAATCTGAGAATAAAAAACACAGATAACATCTGTGTTCATTTATTACATATTGCATTTTTAACAGCCGGTCCAGAGTCATAGTTCCTATTAGTGACAAAGTGACTCAAAATGATCACTATAGCAGTATCAATGACTATAATTAAAAAAAATTAACTATTCATTAATTTGCCTCCTTAAATCTGCTGATCTGCCACACAAAGTTAAACCATTAAATTCAGTGTAAATAAATGTGTTTTTGACATCTTCAAAAAGTACCTGCAACTGAGCATCCCAGTCTCCATCCGTGATCCCGGACTTGTAATTGTCAGGTCTGGTCCAAATCCCCAGAGGGCAGCATTCTTCCCAGCAGCCCAGGAATGTAAACTTTACTTTGGAGTCCAGCTCCGGTCCAGCAGGAGGAATTCAAAGTGTTTGCTCTTAAAATATCCTCCCTGAGGTGTACTCTATCTGAAAAGGAATATAACATTTTTTTTAATTTTTTTTTTTTAAAGTCATAAAAAAGATGTGGTAGAGCTGGCACTGGTGGGATGACAACTGGCACTAGAACAGAAAAACATGCTAGCGGGTAAGGAGTTTTAGAGGCTTCTATGTATTCTGGTAAATATTGATGTTTTTCTGAAGAGGAAGTAGCTCTCGGGTATGTGACAGGATGATTCACGCTGAGAGGAAACGGCTCCACTCACCTGCCGTTTCAAAGTTTGCACACTGAAGAAACCCTCAGCGCACCTGTGCAGAACTGTTTATTCCCTCTGCACTGAAAAACAAATGAATAAATAACAAAGTAAGGGCAGATACCGTGTTTGAACTTGGACGGCCTCTCATATTTAAGAATACAGCGGATACCTTTAATATGCTAGTGGGATCTTTTGGTAAATGTCTGAACTTCAATAACCAGAAACGATGTGATGTCAGTAAACATGCGGCATCCTTATATTTACCAAAGTGGCTGGTCATGACGTATCAAAGGAGGCCAAAGGGACAAGAAAGTCCAAACATCCATCTGTGTTACCCTCAGTCGACGCCTTTTAAGTGTCCATACCCTGTACCCTATATTGCATTTGCGAAAAAGGACAAATGTTTAATATCTTTTAATAGTAGGAATTGGAATTTGTTCTCTTTTTCACCCTCAACTCCTACCTTATGTGATATCTGGGAGTGTGTCAGTTCTGATCAAGTATCTTTAAAGCTGCACTAGCCAATACTTATATATAAACAATGGATCAAATGACTATGTAATGTGATAGTGGCTTAATTTTTTCATCCTGCTACTGCACTGTTTTTGTTCACTCACCGCTCTCATCGACTGTGTTTCCAGCTGCAACGAGCAGCTGTTGTCAGCTAAAAAAGATCTGATAATCACACTGCACCCTTCACGGCCGGCACCAAACAGGCAGACAAAGTTAACAACTAGTTCAACACAGTGGAGCATGAAGCATCCAAAAAGATGGATATTTGCCTCATGAGTTGGAGAGTAAAACCGAGCCAAAAGGAGAGTAAATATTGGACTTACCTTTTCCCGGTGGCCAAAAACAAGATTTGAAATCAATGATAATGTTGGTCTGTCTCTGCTGGATGTATAAATATGCAACAGGCTAACACGACGTCAACTTAATAAAGTAATAAAATGACAAAATTGTGTTTAAAGCTTGTTGTGTTGCACCCAAGTGCCCAAAAAATGACTTTGTGCAGGTTTAAGTCATCTTCAAACATCTTTAGTCTTTAAGACTACAATGGCTGCTGCTTTTAACTTAAGACAGCTCAGGTTCTTATTACCTGTTGTAGTCTGAAATATGATTTTACAGGTTGAGTCAGTCTCAAGCTGCTGTCATATATCTGTACTGCTTCTAGCCACTTGTTCCTCTCTCCTATAGCCTGTAGTTTCTCAAGCTATTACTGTAGATGTCTCACAGGCCTATGTGTTACACATCTCAGAGATAGCATTATGTTTTCATGTCTGGGTGGGTCCCAGAGTGAAAGAATTCTCCCAGTTGGCGTCTAAAAAAAGTCCTATCCTTGCTCCAATGTCAGTTCTCCGACTGTCTACAGTCTCCAGTTTGTTCCTATAACTACTTGTGCCTCGTGGTTTAAATGCTGACCTTAAAACTTGAGGCTTGTATCTTAGGTGTGAGCTGATATTGGAGGATGATTTGTGTCAACGCTTTCCTGAACTCCGTCTTTAACATCCTGCGAACATACATAATTGCAGCACAAATTGATTTATTCATTCGTAACAATGGAGAAAGTAAGAGTGACCTTCATCCTCCTCCAACTCAAATATGTTTTGTTACATCCTGTGTGAGCAAGTTAAATACCGGCTCAGTTTGCTCACCTCAAATCATCTCCTATATGTGCATGGGAACGTTTGTATAGGCGAACGTAACCAAGAGGAAAAATGCAGGAAGACAAACTATGGTGACCTTGTGTAACGCAACAGACGTCATGACCTCCAGCCGCTTCGCCGTTGGTGGGAATGAAGGATGGAGGTAGGTAGGGAGGAAGGCAGGGAGGTAATTGAGGAATGGATGTGTGTCTCCTAGGTGGCCATGTTGTTTCCCTGGAAGGATGTGGGCAGTGGTCAGACCACACACACAAACAGAGACACACACACACACACACATGGACACTGGCAGCAAGGCCTCACCAAGCTTCAGCTCTTATTATTGTTATGCAGTGGTAAGGATTTAACTCTGGGGCTTCACCATGGAGGGACCATGGAAGTTAGAGTCTGGGTTAGTCCACTGTTGGGTATTTCATTCTCGGTTTCTGTAATGGTGGGTAATAAATTGTGGGTGTTTGTCATTGAGGGACTGAGGAATTTGGCTCTGGGTTAAAGTTCCTGTGGAACTACTGCTTCACTTGGAGGATTTGGATGAAGCAGGAAAAACATGCCAGCAGAGTGCCGCTTCCCATACAGACTGCATCATTTTAGGTAATTCGGGAACCAAACACACGTCATTTTCTATGTTAGTTGTTCTTCCATGGTGATGGCTACTTGCAGTCGAACATATTTGGCTTTTGACTCATAGCAGACTATCAAATGTAAAGGAATAAGCGGAGAGTAAGTTCTTGGTGTACAGAACACATAGTCTGTGTAAATAAAGCCCCTTAAATCTTGGTATTTGTCTATAACAATCAATATTCATGTCTATATAAGCCACAATCAAAGTTAAACTTGGGGGAAAAAAACAGTGATGGCCACATGAGGAACCAACCCCACAACTGTCGACACATTTCAATTCAGACTCAGTCATTATTCAGTGTCAGCGCAGTCAAGCATGGATGTCTTCTCAGTAACATTTATTAAATATGAAGAAGTACTTTTTGGTTATCAAATATCAATTCAAATATCTCAGTTGTGACTGGAATATAATAAAGACTGTTAACAGTGTTAGCGTTGCAGACTTAATGAGGAATTACTCAACAGTGTGGCTTGTTCATAGATTTATAAAGATACGTTGTCTCTGTTTGCACAAATCAAGATTAAAAATTGATATTAAAAACTCTTGTTGAGATTGATTATTTTTCAATTATCTTTCTCAATGCGGTTGATTTACCGGACAACACCACACAAGCAGGAATGCACAGGCGTTATTTACAGATCCTGGCCCTCAGCGCTGTGTGAATTATACCTCTTAATCAGCTGCATTGAAAGGCGTTTGACGTCAAAGGTGGACAAAGCTAACAGAACAAGAGGCGTGAAGAGTGTGTGTGTGAGTGTGTGCGTGTGAGAGTGTTTGAGTAGGCAGGTGGGGCTGTCGAGGTCAAAGGTTAAGAGGGGTTGATGGGTGGGGTGGTGGTGGTGGTCGGGTGAAACCTGCTCAGCAAACACAGCTTGCTGTCTCAAACACCAGATATATGAATAACCACAAGTCTGTGAGACAGAGAGAGGAAGGATAAGTGTGTAAGAGACAGACGGCTCACGAGAGGGAAAGAGTGAAGGAGGGAGGCCCTCGGTTTACTCACAGTGTTGTGATATGTTCGTCATGTTTTCACACCGGGGGGATTCTTAGACTGCTTGTTTCCATTGCACTGTCTGGCATTTATTCTCAACTGTCGACATGTAGCTGAGTTTATTATAGCTGATAAATGAGACCAGACGAGATGAGATGAAGTATGTAGATTATAGGGCACAGAGATAAACCGAGACAAAGTGACCTTCATAAATAAGATGTAAAAAATAAAAAAGATGCATGCCAAAAAAAAAAAAAAAAACTCATAAAAACATCATAGTATTGTTTGTCATAAAAGATTTCATAAAAAATATAAGTTAATTATGTCATAACATTTTTTTTTTTTAAATCATAGTATGGCATGTGCCATGAAAAAGTGAAAGTATAGTATGTTATAAAAAAGTCATAGTATAGTATATTGGATGTTCTTTCTTCTTTTTTAATAGTATACAGTATAGTAAAAAAAAAAAAAAGTCATAGAGTTAGCATAGTTATAGTACGTATATGTGCCAAAAAAGACAAGTAAGCATATCACAGCATGAAATTAATTATTTTCCCGAAAAGATGATTTTTACTAGAGATACCAAACCCTGCTGCACTCAGAACCTGCACGTCTTAGACTTTTTAGAGTTGCCCTATTGAAATAATGTTAAAAAAAAATTCTAGGAAAGTTTCCTTCATTCATTTTATTCTTGTGTGCAGATCTTTCTGTGTGAACTGTCATTGACATGTAACAGCAAGCACCTAGACAGACACATTGGGACATTCAGATGCTGAAGGTGATGATGACGATAAAGTGGATCACAGTTTCATTAAGCGTGTTTTAGCAATCGAGAACAATTTTGAATGAGATTAACTATACGGATGAGATAATGGAGATGTAATCAGACAAGATGACAAACTTTACTAAGGAGACAAAATGAGATGCTATGATAAAAGATGAGACAAAATGAGATGATTAAATATGACAGGATGTGAGATTAGACTATATTAAATTAAATTAGTTCTAATGATTAGATTTAGCGGAAATGAAAGGAGACAAATTGACCTTTTATAATGAGATATTTTCTTACTAATGCAAGATGAGATGATCTACGACGTAAACCAACAGATAATAAGACGTGAAGTTAGATTAGATTTAAAAACTAATATTGATGAGACGAGATGAGAGATTAAATGTATTGATGCAATAAAAAGGTTTTTGGTTAATGAGAACATTTGAAGGCAATACAAGATGAGACAAACATAATACAAATAAGAGAGAGAATACGATAATATTACTTTACATTTCATGAGATGAGATGTAATGAAATGTACTATAACGATTAGAAGACACTGAGATGAGAAGAGATGAGATTAAATCTCCAGTGAGAAAAAATGAGATAAGGTTAATTTATGCAAAATGAGATGAGACAAGATGAGATTTAACTTCACTGATGAGATGAGACTAACTTAATTGATGAGATGAAAAGAGAGAGATGCCATAGGAGATGACACGAGATGAGATCATCATCATTATTAGGGTTTTGACATTTACAGGAATAACAGGAATATTGATGCATTTTTGTGACACTTTGATTTTCTTTAGATTTTCCCTGTGGGCGACATCAGAATCTTCTGAACCGAAGATACACAACAAGCTAAACAGGTTTGGGTAAAACTTCAGCTAACTCCATCCCCATGTTTCTGTTCTGTGACCGGTTCAATCCGACCTTCAAAGCACAAATCTGCCACCACATCAAACGTTTTCTTTTTAGATCTGAGTATAGACTTTTGCTTTTTGCCTTAATTTATCCTGGGAATATTTGCCAAGCACACATGCTCTCTTTCATCAACACCCTGCTTTACACGTACAAAGTTACACACATTCATACCTGGCAGCTGCCCAATGCGACCACAGTCTTCTAGTGTTGGTCCACTGGGCAGCACCACCAGAGCCATTTGGACGTTAAGAAATGTGCTCAAGGACATTTCTATGGTGTTAGGTGAAGGAGAGGAGAGAAGGCTGCGTTCACTCTCCTGATCGACATTATTGTTGGCAAATCAGGGATTCAGCATCTCAATCTTCCTTTATTAGCCCACTTACTTAAGGCTTTAGACCTTTTGTGTGATAAAAGGACATTTAGAAGAGAAATCAACACTTTTGGACACCAGTCTTTCTAAACTCATTTTATTTTTATTATTCTATGATGCATGTTATGTAACCTATCCAGTTTTTCAAAGCAGGTGAATAATAAAAAAAAAAAACGTTTTAAGTGGTAGTGTTCATTATCATATTATCAGTTTACTTATAATACATGTAAACTAGTTTATTTAAATATTATCCAGGTTTGGTTCCCCTTTAATTGGATTCTGTGAATAGTCCACAGCTTGGATCTTCAACAGGGGGGGTCCTCAGAGTTACTGCAGAGGGGCCCCCAAATTGTACTTTGATAATGTTAAGGGAAATTCCTTCACATTAATGTAGGCCCAGTTTGATATACATCTCAATTTTACACATATGTAGTAGACCGGCGGTCGCTGCTCCGTCTGTCTGTCAGCTAAGGGTCCTTGGCCTGGTCTACAGCCATGTTAGTCTCTGTGAGAACTAACATCAGCAGGCTCAAAGTGACAACGCTAACATGCTGATGTTTAGAGGGTATAATGTTCACCATGTCCACATTCTTAGTTTAGCATGTCAGCACGCTAACATGTGTTAATTAGCTTTAAACACAAAGAACACAAGAGGCTGATAGGAAAATCATTGGCTTTGCAAGAATTCGGTCACAAACCAAACGACTGGACAAATTAGGATTTTTGACCTAAAAAGTTCAGGGGTCACTAAAGTAATTGAAAGTCAAAGTCCAGATTTCATAACAATCCATTGTTGAGACGTTTCATTCAAAACCACCAATTGTGTAGCTCATGGTTGCACTAGAGGAAAAGTCAAGGGGTCACCAGAATCAGTTAGATTAATTGACGGGGAAACATGAATGGCTGCACAAAATTGTATGGCAATCACTTCAATAGTTGTTGAGATATTTCAGTTTGGCCCAAAGTGGTGGACCAGCTGACATTACCATCCCTGGAGCCAGCTTGGCTAAGAACAAATGAACTAAGTAACAGCTCATCTCCTGCATGTGATTTCAGTCCATTATGCTCAAAACATTGGCACCAAACTGACACATTTTTCACCTGAATTGACATTATAATTATTACAAAATCAAGTGCCAGACAGCATGGATGGTCATCCTCAACGATTCAACTGTGGCTCAGTGTTCCAGGCAAACGGCTCAGCGCTCACATCTTCATAAGAGCCCTCCCTTCATGCGGCAACATGTTGCTCTGCTCAGACCAGTCTGAACTGCCCCTTCCTAGGACACGGCCGCTCCAGCATCAAACGATATTTTTAATCAAGTGGTCAAAAGCTATTGCACAAACATTCTAAAGTAGCTTAGGTCAACAGTGTCCCAGAGCCTGTTCTGTTAGCTGGAATGCTCCTGTACGCTGCAAACAGGCCTCTCTTTGTGTTTCAGTCCAGCAGCCTCACGCCACACCGCACCGCTCTGGAATCCTGTTTGTTTTCTTTCAAATTTCTCAACCTAGTTCACTCCGATGTGGAAGCGCAGTGTGCCGTGTGTGTGTGTGTGTGTGTGTGTGTGTGTGTGTTTGTACCCAATGCAGCAACAGTATGGCTCATTGAGCATGTGCTCATTTAAAGCGGGTGCCAAAGTTCACATGCTTTAAAGTGGAACATACTGGAGAGTTAAAAAATTATAAACTTTGAGCTTGTGTATATCTATCCAGCTCCAGTGTAGGTTGTTAATGTGAAGACTTACAGATAGATGCCTGTTGGATCAAACTCGGATTTCTGTAGCCAACAGGCCTGGTTTTTAATTCACATTCAATTTAAGTAATGCAGGATTTTATTAAACAGAGTTTGTTCTAGTATTTTAATGTGTTTGTCTTCCTGAAAACGTATAGGCTACACATTGAATTTCCTCTAATTCTGGAACAAGACAAAACCTGGAACTTGAATCTGTTGTTTTGCATTTTCTGGACTCCCCCACATTCATTTCTAGTCAATCCACTTATCTAACCAGTAATCTGCAATTATCCACAATACAGAGGGCTTGTTAACCCCCTTAGAGCTGACTGGACAAACACCTTCCTTCTCATACTTTTAGTCCTCCTCCCCCTTTCTCCTAATTTCTACTGTTGGCTGACCAAACCAGAGGAATTCATTATCCCGGAAACCTTTTTTGTAGAACAGAGTGAGCCAAGCAGAGCAAGGCTATTCTTCTTTCCTGTCCTTCCTGACAATAAAATCATGGCATACAATTGGCTTATTATTACTGCTACAGATGACCACTGTTCTTTTTCCATATCATATGTAACCCTGGCTATCTGGAAGTCCTGCGTATACACTGGTTCTATCTGCAAAGAGGCTACATGGATTAGATTCTTTCTGTGAGGAAAATGTCAGGTACAATTTTGCTCCAATACTGTCTGACCTTTGACAAGGCGTCTTTACAAAGGTTAAGAGTGTTTAAAATGTCTTTGCATATCTCAGGAAAAAACACATATATTTCTCTATATGAATTTTTGTGTGGCAAAGGGACTGAATGGTGTGACAATAGTTACTGAACTGAGTGGTCAATTAAATTTAAATGAGACAAACATTATACCTGCTTTACAGGCTTGTGGGGAGCAGGAGCTTGTCCCAGCTCACACTGGGCGAGAGGCAATGTCCAACCATTCACACTTAAATTCACACCTGTGGGAAATTTAGAGTTGCTAATTCGCCTTTTATGCATGTCTTGGGACTCCGGTAAGAAACACGCACAGACATGGAGATAACCCCACACAGAAAAGCCCCAAATTAGGCTGATCAACAAGAAATGGAAAGAGTAGGCTAACATATGACAAACATATTCATAATACATGATGACATATACGCTTCATAAGCATGGGATACTACACAACACTTTATCCTGGAGGTGTGAACAGACAGAAACTCTGCATTTCTGCAATCTGTTCCTATATGGGATTGTTTGGCAGCGACATATCATCAGCCGACACAATATCCACATCAATTGATATACAGATGACACGCAACTTTATGTCCCAAAAAAGTCTGTTGCCACTGATAATGTCTGTTCTTGCTGTTAAGAATTGCAAATCCCAGAATTCCCTGCAGTTAAATGACTCATTATTAACAGTCTCTCCTTTTGTATAGGTGGCTTTTCTCATGTCAATCCTGTAAACTGCGTAAAATGTTTTATTTCAAATAGTCTTGGAGTAGGTGACTCAAGTGGTGCATTCTCGTTTCATTCAACTGAGCTATTTAAAAATGATTGGGTAATTCCTCTCATTTGGAGACTGAAAGGGTTTTTTTCTCCTCTAGATTATTATCTTTAATTCCAGGAGCATGAAAATATTTTAAATTGTGTGATAGAGAGTAAGAAAATAACCGCATTTAAATGTCTGGTCCATATGTCCATGTCCATGTTCAAGAAAATTTCTTTAAACCATAAATTTAATAGTAAAATAACAATGTGATAGATGATCTGCATACTGAGCACTCTTGTTGTCCATGATGGTGGTATCTAATTTAGTTTTTCTGAACATCCATCTTTCGCCTGTCCTTAAAACATTTCTCACTCTGATGTGTTTGACTTTGTTTCAAACCCTTTACTCCTCCATTTCCAGTAACCTGAGGAAATGCCTTCTCTGGGCTGTCCCACTAAAATGCCACATATAGGCGGCCCCTTCTAATAGTGCAGGGTATGCTGCTCTGAAAAGCCCCTCCAGAATACTCTGCAGGGCGGTGTGTCCTGAATGTCCTGCACCTGCATAAACACACCGAGCCAGGAGATCTGCCTGCTGCCCTGCCAGGCACGCTAAACCACATCTCCAAAAGGCAGGAGAATAACATACCTGGGAGCAGTTACCGTGAGAAGCAGAGGTAAAGTAGAATACAGTTAACCACAAAAAGCACGGTAAGAAAGGTATAACCTTCAGTTTATACATGCTTGGTAAAAGTCAGAGTGCAAAAAATAAGGTTAAAGTTTACAAGTACACACAACACATGCCTGGTAACAAAAAACAGAACACTATGTCTGTGTGATATAAAACAAAGAACTAGTAAAAGACCCTTGGGAGAGGAAAAAAACAGATGGGTGGAGGAGACAAAGAGAAGGGGGAAAAAAAATCTAAATTAAAATCAGATTGGGTGAGAAAAACTATTTGGAAACTTTTTGGATAATTAAGTAAAATGGGCATATAAAGGGTAAAAGGAAAAACGTGTTAGGACCAGAGAGAGTGCAAATCGGGCCCCCGAGACAGGCGGCGTATTGACACACTGTGACAGAACACCTACCTGTCAGACGTGCCCCGTAAAGGCTCAGCTCAGTGGGACAAGGCTTCATATTCACACAGCATCACACGACACCTTGTAGTTACGTAACTGTTGCAGCCTTCAATCATTGGACTGTAAGTGAGACCTCACAAGGGGCCCTGGTCATACATGCCTTGCTGCTTTATAGCACAGGAGTTTCAGTTTCTGCAAGCGGGCCTACATAATTCAAGCTGGAGAAGTCTGTAAAAATCTGATTTCAGAAACAATAACAGAAGTTAAAGCAAGAATGTAAATGCCATAATTCAATTTAGCAATGACATTCTATAAAACACTATACATTGTGGTAATAACTGGTCATTAAGTAGTCACATCTACCAAATGCATTACATGAATTGTACAAAATCCTAGTTTGCTGCCACGGATTTGACAGATACAGCGTGATAGTTCCTTCCTGCGTCATCGCCTCTTCCTCCTCCTCTGCTGCTGATGGATTTATACACTGAGTGAAACTGGATACAGCTGAAAAAATAGCAGAGAACTCCTAATGAATGATGCATGAGATACATTTGGGATCATTTATATGGTGATGATGATACTTTTACCTAAATTAAGATTTGTAAATTTGACAAACTAGTAATCCTTAAAGCAGACGGTACAGTATGTGGCTGTGCGATTTGGCTCTTGATTAAGAATGTTGCCATTGTGTCCTTCAGAGATGTACCCTATTGTTTTTTTACATGACTTCTAAAACTGGCAAACAACTTGAAGTACATTTCATGGGAACTTAAAGTAATAACTAATCGTTTTCGAAAATACACTTACTCACTTTCTTGCTGAGAGTTAGATGAGAAGATTGATACCACACTCTTATCTGACTGTTTAATATGAAGCAAGAGCCAGGACATGGTTAGCTTAGCTTAGCCTAGCATAGAGAAAACAAGAGGAAACAGCTAGCATGGCTCTGTCCGAAAGTAGCAACATCAGCACTTCTTAAGCTAACATGTTGCATTTTGTAGACAAGCTGAAGTCTTACAGGATGTTATGTGTTGGACTATTTCTTAGCTGGACTCAGTAACTTCCTGGTATCTTGTCTTGTCTAAGCTAACATCTCATGAGCATTAGCGTGTTCTTCGTCTTCTAATCTCATTCTCGGCAAGAAAGCAAATAAACATATTTCCCCAAATTTCAAGCTATTACTTCAAACTTATGTAATATTATTATTTTTAGGGAAAGAAGTACAAATGTTTTCGTTGAGGAAACAAATAAGCTTCCTTACATTGGCTGTCGTCCACATTGTAGTAGGCCTAAGTCCCAAATGGACAGCATGGTTTACCCACTGTTAGTTTACCACTAAACTATTTTAAAACGTTTCGCGTTTATGCTCTGATTCGCTCCTGCTGAGAGTGGACAACATATTTCTTGCTGTCTGTGATGAGGTAGGAGAAACATGTGAAACTTGGGTCGTCTGCTGCCGGTTTGACAGCTAGCTGACCAATGACTCCTTCCTGCGTCATCACTTCCTCCTCACTTTGCTGAGGAATCCACCTTCCAATGTTCCAGCTGGGGAAATATTCCCATGTTGTTGTGAAGAGGATGATGGGAGCACAATATGTTCCACTGTCAGTTTGGGAATGGACAGGTATGCTGCAAGGTAAAGAACACTTTTGGACACGGCTGGATTGCATTGCTCCGTCTGTCTTGGTTATCATTAGCTTCAGAAAAAGCAGCAGCCATTCTCCTCGAGAAAACATGATACTGTGAGAGGTACTTTTAGAAAAAGTGAGAAAACAGTGAGTAATAACAACAGGCCAGCTGTGACCTTCCAGCAGACAGACACATAGACAAGCACAGAGGGGTCAGATTGCCACCAGACAGACAGATATGGGGTGAGGGTGTAGGCTGCAGTCTGACCTTGCAGCTAGCAGACAGATGGGGAGAGGCCTTTCGTTCCAGACACACACAGAGACAGGGAGGGGTCCGGTTTGCCACTGTGCAGAAACTTCATATCTGGAAACAATTAGAGCTGATGGGAGCCCCGACCAGACTGTTTCTAGAAGGTACAGCACAAATCTATCAAGACTTTATTGGGAATAGTTTGGTCTCCTAATAACCAAAACCACCAGTCACAAAAACATAGTTCACAATTCCATCAGCATCTCATGAAGCAGCAGCTCACAATATTGTTTTTTCAATCCTTTAGTCAGTTAAGAAGACATTTGTGTTTACACTGACCGCCCGGCAAAAGGGAAAACCCTTGAAGAATAGTATTTTCACAGCCGTGTATAAAGGAACAGTCCTCCTCGCGCTGATCGTTTACCCTTTTGTTCTTTTTGATTAGTCATCTGAGAGCGGCGTTCTCTTTCGCAGCATTCAGCACTAACAACTCCATCAGAGGACACATCTACTGTTGACTTTGAATGTTCTTTCAGTCGAGACACCACACAGACGCTTGTTTTGGTCCGACTGGGTTTTCATTGGTAAAGCCAAAACTCCAGCAGCGGTGAGAGGTGCTCATTGCACACTTCCCTAATGAGAGCGTTTGTGGCTCGAACATTGTTCTGCCGGATTGAAGGTTTTTTCTCCACGTTGATATTGGTGCCAGTGCGGGAAGCTGAAACTGTGGGGTGTTTTTTTATGTTCAAACCACAAAAATAGGCTTTGAAGTTTATGAATTTATGCCATTAGTCACACAGATTCTATAATTATAGATTGCTTCTACTATTGACGATTACATAAGCACAGTAGACATGTACAGACACACTTATTAACCCTTTTTTACTGATCATCCATTGATCTGTGATTGTGACAATGCTATTTATTATATAAATAATTAATAATCAAAGGACAACGTATGTATAGACAGATAAAGTGTTCTGTAATCTCTGCCGTCTCTGATTTTGTCCATCAAATTCAACAACTCACTTTTATAAGTTTCAACAAAACAACCTTATCAACATTCTCTCAAGGTCCATTTAGTAGCTGTTCTGTATATTTCCCTGTTTCTGAGCACTTTTAAGTGGCTCTAATCTTCTTTTTTTTTTAATCAACTGACAGTGTGTATGTGGAAGGGGTCACTCAGAAAGACACATTTAGAGAGAATTCTCACTATTGAGGAGACTGCAACTATACTGATTTGGTTCAGCGTCACCGCTCTCATCAGCGTTATTTTCATCAAAAAAGCCCCAATAAACCCACTGTACGCTTCCTGCCCCGCATCAAACAGCAGCTAGACCAAGTTCGCACCTAGTTGGTGAACACATTGGAGTATTTACGGTGCTGAAATGCTGAAGATCATATAGTTTAGAACAGGACTGTACATTTTTGTGATTTTGTTTCCCCTTCTGTGCCTTTTTTTTATGTATTTGTGTATTTTAATTTTACACATTTGAAACCAAAGGACATGTATGTTGGATTTTTTGTCCGTGGCAACAATTTAATTTCATAACTATTTGTCTACTATAGCATCCATGAAGTAAAGATGACTCATTCACTTTTAGATTGTATGTTGGTAGAAATGCTCACATTCAACACTCACACCAAAAAATGTAGGGTGGTTTACAGTGAAAGGAAACTGAATTATAAAAAAAACAATGGATTTCATGTTGTCTATTGAATGTAGGTAGAACTGAAACGAAAAAGCAATAGTTTAGTTTTTGTAATTCCATCAAGTCTGTTGTATTTTGAAAGAGGTTGTGCTATGATTGACTCTATGTTCCTCTTGGATACAAATGATTTGATTTAATTTTAAACTGTAAACAGCTAAAGAGCCAGATATTTTCTTAAGGAGAAGACCAAAACGGAGCTAAAAGGAGAATTAATATTGGGCATGCAGCAAACAGTTTACCAACAAGTTTGCCATATCAACTTAAGATACCGTATATATTAGACACAGCAGCTGCTAACATTGACGTGTGATTGTTTCCAAGGTCCAGAATGAACTATGAACCTCAAACGTGTCCATTACGACCTATAGGGAATAATCCGACAAACACACATAAAAATCTCCACAATCTTCCCCTCTAAATAAAGTTCTGTGAAAAGACGTAGGTATGTTCATGTATAAGATAAATAAGCATCTCAAATCTGGTAAACAACTTCATAAATAATTGGTATGTTTGATTGAGGTGCAGTAAATTGAGATTTGTGTTACTGGCAGGAAGCTGCTAAATAATCAGAAACTAGTCAACAAGCTCTGTAGCAAGAGCACTCTGTATCTGACAGTAAACCAACAAATTGTAAAAACAACCACTAAGCTTTATATGAAACTGTATGAGAGCACAGTTCTCCCACTGACAGCTAAATAACCATCCAGTAAAACAGACAGTAAACACACACTTTCAGGACCAGTTTGACATCTCAGGCAACCTCGGTATGAGAGAGAAAAAAAAGCCTATAAATTCAAATGAAAGCCTTTAAAATATCTAATGATAGAAAAACAGTTTGAGTTTATTTGATGTTGAGGAATGTTAAGGTAAAGTCTTGACCTGCATCGCTGCACATCACGCCTTGAAACACCTGTCTGGGAAGCAGAAACCCACAAAACAAAATGTCAGTTTTTTCTCTGCTTGAAGTAACATTTACCTTGGCAGTGAATGAGACAAAGCAGCAGCGTGTGATTAAAGCCGATGTTTTCATTCAAGCCTTTTACAGGAAGCTAATTAGCTGAGGTATGCAGTCGTGTGCCAAGCTAATAGGGGGAAGCTGACATTCCTGTAGGGAAGCGGTGGCCTCAGAAAGCTACAGAATATGTATTTACATTTACGGCCTACTCTGTGTGAGCCACAAGACTTTCAATTCAAACACTTCACGACATGGATTTTTTTCTAATTCAAATATTGAAAAAAGTTAGGATGTGGTGTGGCTCAAGGAACCACAAGGTGAGTAAATTTGAGAACACAGAAAACCTGCAGAGGTTATGTCCTGTTGAAACTGGATGATAAGTGACTTTGAAATTTAAAAAAACATTGAGTGATTCTGGTGCTTCAGAGACACACTGCCACAGATGTGTCCACTTAAAAAATGGCTAGGTAGACCTCATTGTGCTAAACAGCGTAATGTGCCAGAGGTCACGAAAGAGCAGAGTAGCCTATATCATAAGAGACAAGCACATGCACATTGTACCTTTGAAAAACAGTGATTTCACCTCCACCTTCAATCATTGCCAAGTGATTGGCTGTGGGTTAATGTTTTCCTTTCATGGAGTTATAGTTGAGTGTAATTTCCCTTTGCTTAACAGTCCTGTCTTCTCCCACTGCACCTTGCTGGCTTCTCAGAGTGTCCGTTAAGTATTGAGCTGGAGAAAGTGAGCCTAGCTTAGCATAAAGATTATAAGCAGGGGGAAACAGCTAGTCTGACCCTCTAAAACTCACTTATTAACTTGTTTGTTTAACCTGCACGCAAACAGAAATGTAAAACATCAATTAGTAAAAGAGGGTGTTACAATCCGTTGGCAACGGTACAAGATTTTGGTAGCAGAAGTGTTCTGGTTTCTGTTTGTAGTCCGAGTAGTATTGACCAATCACTTTAAAGCGGGCTTTGGTTGAATGTAGGTATAAAGTTTGGGTGGAGAGCAAAAGAGGCGGGACACATCGGCTATTGTCTGACAGCGATTTTGCTATACATTAGCTTTTTATTTTATTTATCTGCATCAATTTGCAGATATCTGTTTATAGAGATCAGATGACACGTCGTCTCTCAACTCCAACTCCATTCTCACATCTCAAGTATGTAGCTAATACGAATGTAAACAAGGACTGGTGCACGAAAGAGGAAGCCTTCGCCCGGATAACAGCTGGCTACATCAGAACCCCCGAAATATTGGCCGTGCCCCCAGAGGCTACATTGACATCAGAGTGGTATACGATGGGTTCTGAGATTGTACATGCGGTTTATCTGTCCACCTGTAGGGAGACTCTAGGAAGTTATTAGACCCGGCTATTTCACAGCAGACATTTTGACTTGTCAGAACACAGGTATTACTAATAACATTAATAATAACATGAGTCATGACAGTGCGACTGATCTAACATGAACAGTGTCAGGATCCTGAAACCAAATCAGCTGAATTGAATCCAGCCAGCATTTATTTTATTATTTAAACCTATGATTTTCTAATGTGACATGTCAAAATGTCTACCTAAAAAAAACCACAACTTGTTTTTTTAATTTTTAATTTCTAATTGTGTGTGAATTAAACAAACAAAATATAACTTACCAATACGTTTGTTATTTAGTGAGTTTTAGGGTTGTTGGTAGGTATATATTTGATCTTTTGACAGAACTGTTTCCTCCTACTTCCAGTTTTTAAGCTAAGCTAGGCTTATCACCTCCTGGCTCTAGCTCCATATTTAACGCACAGCCATGAGAGGGACATCAATCTTGTCATGTAACTCCCGGCACAAAGCAAAATGATGAACTATCCCTTTAAACGGACAGACCTTCAACAAACTGACAAGCTTTGTCTTTCCCAATGTGCCTCAGTTAAATGCTTCCATTGTAGCAGCAGCACTGTGTGTGGCACGTCCCACGCTATATTTAGAAACCATCACCTGTAAAATCCAGACCATCTTCAGGGTCACGGCACTATATGACCCCAAGCCTTTGCCTGGTTTCATCCGACCATCAATACGACTTCCAGAGGAGGAATCACTCAGTGAGAACTAAGTGTGCCGGGCATGATGTCTAAGATTAGAAACCCGCACGACCTCCAGCTGAGAGGTCACTGAAACAGAACGGAGTTCATCCTGGACCCACACGGAGCTGTGTTTAAGCACAGACCACCTGACTTCCACATCCATGTGTGTGGCAGTAAATCCACAGCTGAGATGAGTTTCGGCTGTTTGTTGAAAGAGTAACAGCCTAAATTCTCATCAGTGTCTCTAGTCTAAACACTTTCCAGGAGACAGGTTTTAAAAAGGCACTTTCCATTCTCTCTCTCTCTGCCTTTGACATTTCAGCCACCCATTAATCCCCCTTGTTATATCTGTACAAATGTTCCCATGCCCTATATCAAGTGCTAGTTTCCACCTGTGAGCCCCCGCCAGTCACAAAATGCTTTGTCCAAGGTAGATGAAAGCAATATCTTCTCCCTTGTTAACATGGACCAGCAAATGCATTCCCCTAAATGTCCCTAACTAAATGATTTATGAGAAAATTTGACCAAAAAATGCAATTCACCTTCCAACTATGCCCCTCTGGCATCTAATGGTCAATATATTATACCTCGGCCCATTACCCTAAGTAATCCAAAACCCAACTATTTCGTGCAGGCTGTGCCTGAAAAAAAGATTGAGTCTCATGCATGTTTCCAGTCTGAACATTTTCCACCACTCTAGGCTTTAAATAGACACAGTTTCCATCTTGACAGTTCATCTGCCTACCAACGGCATTGTTAAATCTCAACAAGTCATCCCAGGCTCCGGATCCATTATTAGTTTCCACTCTTCATAGACAGGCTTTAAACAGTTTCCAAGTCTTTCATCTATAAGTAATTGACCTATCCCTTCTCCATTGTTAAATTTCAACAGATCACCGTCCCAGCCATTAAAAAAATTCCCATGAGTGTTTTTGCAGACAGCCTCCAAATTGTAAAAGAAATCAGGAATTTCCTTTCCCAGCACGTCTTTATTATCCTGTTTGCTTCACTGGTGAAACACATATTGCAGATGACACAGTAATGTTATGCACTTATTCTACTGTCTTGTCAGGGTTGGTCCCTTGGTCTGTATTCCTTAGTTGTGGCCATGTTGATATAAATATTTGTGGTTATTTTTCCACTGCACTACTTGAAAGTCAACTAAAATGCCTAAAATGTCAATGTATTACAAAATAACAGTATTTTCTCTGCAACCATGTTGTTTTCAACTTCTCCAACCCTACCGTCTTTCTGCAGGCAGGCAGCCCAAGAGTTCAAAGAAGCAGAAATATACAGGCAGGAAAATCATTTTGAGATCTTGGTTTCATGTTCAGTTTGCACAGTGGTATATAGATGGTTGGTTTGAAGGCTAACGCCAAGGAACATTCCTCGATCAGCCTGCCAGCTACCACTAATGGAATTTAGTTTAATGGACAGCTGAGTGTACCAAAGCTTCAAATATGGACTCGGTTTGGGAAAAACACTCTGGGTTTGCCTAGATATACACATATATATACATACATACATACATGCATACATACATACATACGTACATACATACGTACATATACATACATACTGTACATATACATACATACATATACATACATACACACATATACTGTACATATACATATGCATACACATAAACATGTAGTTGCCAATTCAAACTACAGCCACCAAAATGACCCGAAGTTTTTATGAACAAAAAGTGAATGAATATGGGATTTATTGCAGCACTGTTATACTGTATTAGACTGCATTTTAACTAGGTTTACCTAATAAACTAAATGCGCACATAAAGTCCACTAAATACTGCAGCATGGTTTGGATAAAAGTATACGCTAAACCTCACAGCTCCTTTTTCCAACTGGCATAAAATGGAAAGTACACCAAATCAAATCAAAGACGGATGGTTCAAGAAGAAACTACATGTACTCAAAACATTCACTGTGAAATTAAAGTCTATATCTGGCCCGGTGTGGAACAAAAAAGCAGCCTCAGTACAGAGTGTTCGGTGCGACTGACTTGCCTTTTTTACTTTTGATGTTTATCTTCCCATTTGGCTTTAAAGGTGCTGGGAAGGTATGACTGCAGCTGCTCTGAATATGAGCGGTGTGTGTGTAAACAGCTAGAAGAGGCCTCCTCTGTGACGTCAGCATCAGGCATGACATCATCAACCATGGTGTGATGGAACTGCACACACGAGGTGTCAAAGAAAACTGGGAATAATATCCACTTTCCATGCCTGGAAGAGAGTAAACGTGGACAGTGTCGTCACTGGAGCCTGATGTGGGCATAAGAATTTAGCCGAGTCTGTCATCTCCACACATCCTAAAGTTGGAAACTCCCCAGCTGACACGGATATGTACCCCTGTGATGTCACACAGTAGCTATGAAACCAGAAGTAAAGTAATGAGGCTATAAGTGGCAGGCAGCGAATCCAGGCGTAAATCCAGACTAGGATAGAAGGCAGGCCTTGACCTGGAATAACTACACGGGTCACATGACCTAAAATCAGTATGACTGCAGAGCTAAATTAGGAACATCGATTATTCTCTTAAGTGTGGAGGAGCTGAGGGTACATTTTCATTTTGGAAAGATAATAAACTGTGAAACAATACATCAGTATGACGTTATTATTGTTAATTGTACTTGTGTCAGCTGTATTCCTGAGACTGAATCCAGTGCTCAGTATATAGTATGTAAACTCTTGAACCTGTTAATGCAATGCTGGCAAGACTAATCCTAGAAACTAATGACTAGTTAGTTTAATATTTTGCACTTTTACATTTTTGATTAAAGTTTTCTAGACAAAAGCTGGTACTTCCTCTAGAACAGAGCTTTGTCCGGGCGCAAAAGATCTGACCCAATAATATATACATATGTATATAATAAACAATTTATTACAATCTATGGTCAACTAAAGTATTTTCATTGCGGTAACAGACATTTAAGACATGATCTCCAACATGTGACTTCCCATACTAAATGTTCTGCACATCCCAGAAACTGTCATTGCCATATGTATGAAATAGAGATTGTATAACATTTCTCTTCATTAATGAGAGGCAGGAGTCGGGACCTCAGACCCGGGTCAGGCCCAATCAGGTTAGGGCAGGGAATCAAAGCTTTACAGAACAAAAACAATGCATTGCAATGCTACTATTAAGCTAGCTACCAGCTGGTGGAAACTGCGTAGCATTTGGCTTAAGAGCCAGATATTTCCCTCAGGAGTTGGTAGAGACCAGAGCTAAAAAATATTAATATCAATATTAGACTAACATTGATCAGGTGGACTCAAACACACTCCAAATGATTGCTCATGTTGCTCCATATCTGCTAGATGTGTAAATTGGCAACTATTTGCTAACAAGTTCACCATATAAACTTAACAAGGTGTTAATATGTATTTTTTCTGTTTACAGCTTGTTCCTGTTATTGGAGGTTTAAAGGAAATTAGGGCCAGGTGGAGGGGACCTATTTTGTGATGGTTTTATTGTTGTTTTATTGGTTGGAGTTTTTATTAGTGTCCACTGGTAAAACAACAAAAGATCCACCAGTTTCACAGGAAGTAAATAAATAAATACATTTAAAGCCGTACATGTTTTGGCTTTTACTTTTAAATCTCATTACTATAACATATAAAGTTATTTAACAATTCCATTGTGACTGTAACATTATCAGTGAAACCCATCATCTCCAGCCTACTTAGAATGTACATGCATTGGTTTGTTTAATTCCTGTTTCTAACGAGTGAAAGTGTAGAAGACTTAAGGTCAGACAGCTTGCACGCAGGTATGTTCAACAACACTGACGCCAACGAGCACAAAGCTGAACAGACTCCCCTGACATTGTATCACCACCACAGTTCCATTACTGATTTTAACCCACGGCTACTCTCTTAGACAAATATCTCAGTCTATACTTAGCCTTGACATATCTGAGCCTACCACACACAGAGCCATATGTTTCCTTTGGCCACCGCAGTCAACCTATCCACACATCCAGATCTGCAGAACAGTGAAGCACGTGGCCAGATATTCAGCACAGGAAACCCTGAGACTGGCAGAGGGAGCTCAGTGAAAAACAACCAACAGCATAACAACATCCAGAAGAATATCCATTTCCTTGCGTTAACTACAGTAACAGTTACAATAACAGTTACAATATTATGGTGACCGTGCAGGACAAAACAATCAACCTCATTTGGCTTCCTGTTGATCTAACATAATATTCACTTTGTGTTCTTATAATTTGGAATTGATCATATCCTTAACATAGTAAACCACTCAGATATAACTTAAGTACTCTTAATGAGTCATATCAACCAAAATTAGAAAATAACAACAGGACTTTACTTAATCTTAAATCTTAAAACATAATCCCTTAACACTATTCCAAAAACTTGCCTGTGATGTAAGATAAATTGACTTAATAAACAAGCAGACAGAAACTACATAACTCTACACGAAAGATAAAAATATCAAAGTCAAGTTTGAGTGCTGTTTTGCAGCGTGGCCGGAGCACGTTCCTCCATCAAGCTGTTTCCTTTAGATATCATGGAGTGGAAGTTTTGGCCCTGAGGCTGTGATGACTGGACTGACAGCACACACACACACGCACACACACACACACACACACTCTGGTCTGTTTTGACAGACAGACTACTCCACACACACACAGCACACTTTCACTCACGGCTGTGTTTTTCCTTGCTCAGATGGTCTAATAGGAGTCCCTACTGTACTGAGCCAGCATAGAGAAAGAACATATCCATATTAGGAAAAGAGCTGACGTCCTTATATGGAAAAGCTTCCTCTGTAGTAACAGCCCTGTCTGCTGGCTTCTCACTCGCATTCCTTCTGCTCCAGGTTTCTCTGGGACTTTTTCATTTCCGATTCGCTGGCTGAAGAAGGAGCAGGGCCGCCTTTCATAAGAGTCTGGCCTGGTGTGTGATCCCCCTATTGCAAAAAATACACAAACCTCCGTCTAGCCTCTTTCCTGCAATCCTCCACTCTGGGGTTTGATGTAGTAAAATAAGCCTGGCCAGGGACGGGGCACACCTGGCCTTTTTAAGTTTGTCATAGACTAAACCTCATTAGGCAGGTGACAAGCCAGAGAACATGTAGCCTTTGTTCCCATAGTATCTGCCCCTCATGCCTTCATGGGCCGGGCCGCACTTTCACTAAAGTCGACTCAGGGTTTCTGATCACGATTTGTCCTGACTAAGACCCTTGGAGTCAAAACGTCCAGTCAAATGTGAAATAAAATCCCCCAGCCTTTGTTCTCAACAGAATCCTCCCTTTCAGGAAGTAAGAAAAGAGCCTAATGCTCAAATCAACAAACATCCATTACGGGAAGTGCCATTACCTGAGAACATTAGTCTTTGCCCCCTAAATACCTGTCCTGCATACCTTGGCAGGACATTCAGCTCAGGTAACTCAGGAAACAGACCGTCAGGATCACCTTGTCAGCTTCAACAGCAGAATAAATGACAGACATATTCTATTAACACCTTGCCACATCTATTAGTTTGAGTGTCATGTGACTTGATCATTTATCACAAGTCTGGATGAAGTGGCTATTACTGGTGTACAATTGTAAGGTCCTTCACTTGAGTATATCCATTTTATGCTACTTTATACTTTCTTCTACTATAATAGATGAAGATATTATATTACAAATATAAGCCTATAAAATGCAATGCATTGTTAAAGATTAAAACAGTGGTTCTCAACCTTTTTGGCTTGTGACCCCGTGTCGCTTTTCAGATGTCGAGACGTTGTTAGCAGATCCATTAAAGAGAGATTTTCCCTCTTAACCTCTCAGAAGGTGTCATTTAAATATTTTAAATGATCAAATGTTTCACAAAAAGGCAAAGATTAGAGAAAAGTAAAAAAAAAATGTATACAAATTTCTGAACTTTTTCATCTCACGACCCCTCAGATGTATGCTGTGACCATTTGGCGGGGACTCGACCCGTAGATTGGGAAACACTGGACTAAACTACTTCACTGTATACACTGTAGTTACTACTAGCTCTACCTCGACCAGCTACAATAGTAAAATGCTACTTCTGCATTGACATAACAATATTAACAATCTAATTATGTATGCATAAGAGAATAATAATCACAAGGGCCAAAAAACAAGCATTTTAAATGCAGGACTTTTACTTGTAATGGAGTATTTTTACATTGCAGTATTGCTACTCTTACTTGAGTAAAGGGGTCGGAATACTTCTAATCTAATCTGTAAATCATGTGAATCCTACAACAGGATTGTAGGAGGTGTTTATGATGCTTCACTCATGCATAAGAGATCATAATGTGCTCATAATGTGTTTTACTATTTAGTGCTTAAAGCTGTAGTTCAGCCACTGATGTCACTGCGCAAAAATGCAACCGCGGTGTCAAATGTAACCACACAAGTACAGAAGACAACGTTACAAGAAGCGTGCAGGAATGGGCACCTTGTTAGAAAAGCAGCTCAAGTTAATGACTCAAATGAACTTCCTTTCCCTCACAGCATGCTGCTAATTTACTAAAGAACAGGCTTTCTGTGCGCCTTTGAAGCCAACGCTGAGGAATGCTGTAGTGGGCTTACAGTCTCAACCACCCATCACCCATCAATCGTTTTATTTAATCATCACATGTTGATGCATCTTTATGAGTTTTTAACTGTTTAACTTCTTTCGGGTTTTTTTTTTTTTTGGCTATTTGTGCCTTCACTTTTGAACTGTGCTTTTTCTTCTTCTTCCCTTTTTTTATTTTTTTTTATTAATATTTATAGGTACCGGCTGTCTGTTTGTGAAGTCAGTCTTCAGGAATTCCCAGTGTGGGGTCCCAGGCCTCTAACCAGACTTAACCTCCCATTCCAGATGAAAGCCCGCTCTGAGAGAGAGACAGTGTTGTTTGGCCGAGCAGCAGAGCCTTGCCTTCAGACAGCAGGAATGTGGGATGTCTGGAGTGGGGGTCAGGAAGCGAGGAAAGAATGCCAAGTATGTCCATGTTTGTCCAGGGCTGGCTCTCCATTCAGCCCCCAGTGACGTGCTGCGAGGGCCAGCGAGTATAAAGGGAGCTGGGCTCCGCAGTCAGAACTCAGATCAACTCCTTCTACCGAAGCTAAACTCTAGCTTTCACCAAGACAGCAAGAAAGACTTTGACCGGAGCTGCAGAGAAACTCTACGAGACAAGTGATCAACTTGATCAGAAACTATTTCTCAAGCTCAAACTCTGAGACTAAAGGAAGACTTTTTCAACAAGACTTAAGGAAAAAACTCAAACCTATTTCTACAAGGAAGAAAAGATGTCTGCTGGAATGAAGACAATGATTTTGTTGCCTTTCCTGTGCATCATGCTGTCATACATGGTAAGTCAAAAAACTAAATGACTTTATACTGCTGTTGTTTTAGGCTTTCGATATATGGGCAATGCTTTTTAGTCTTTAAACTCTTGTCACAATGACATAAGCTCTAACCTTAAAAACACATTGTGTTCTCCATGTGCTTGATGTGTAAATACATCTTTGATACACTTTGTGGAGATGGTTTTTAACTAAGTGTGTGTCTGTGTGTGCTCAGGCTGCAGGTCAGGAGTGCAGCAACCAGTGCTTGTGCCCCTCCACTCCCCCTCAGTGCCCCCCAGGAGTGAGCCTGGTGCTGGACGGCTGCGGCTGCTGCAGGGTGTGTGCCAAACAGATGGGGGAGCTCTGCACTGAGAAAGACCTCTGTGACCCACACAAAGGCCTCGACTGTGACTTCGGAGCCCCCATCAACAGACGCATAGGAGTGTGCACAGGTGAGATATTGAAAATGTGTTTTTCTGTGACGTCCTGTTATGGATCGTTAACTGTCCTTTAATGGTTGAACCGAATCGTGACCTTTTCCCTTGTCGTTTACCTGCCACAGCTCGAGAGGGAGCCACCTGTGTGTTCGGAGGCATGATGTACAAGAGTGGAGAGACTTTCCAGAGCAGCTGCAAGTACCAGTGTACCTGCCTGGATGGAGCCATGGGCTGCGTCCCTCTTTGCGCCATGGACGTCCGCCTGCCAAGCCCCGACTGCCCCATGCCAAGACGTGTCAAGGTGCCAGGGAAGTGCTGCGAGGAGTGGGAGTGCGATTCTCCCAACAGACACAGTTTCATGGGCTCTGCTTTGGCCTGTAAGTTTTTTTTTTTAAGCACTTCGAGACTGTACTTTCTTTGATGGTGTTTGAACAGAGAGGAGACATAAGCAGGGTAGTCTTTCTAATCCAGTGTTTGCTCCTGTGTTTACAGCCTACAGAGAGGAAGAGACCTACGGCCCAGATCCCTCCATGATGAGGGAGAACTGCCTGGTTCAGACTACTGAATGGAGCGCGTGCTCTAAGACTTGTGGCCTTGGAGTCTCCACCAGGGTCACCAATGATAACCGCGAATGCCGCCTGGAGAAACAGACACGGTTGTGTATGGTGCGACCATGCGAGTCACAGCTTGAGCAGAGCATTAGGGTGAGTCTTTGTTCAGCTTCACTGCTTTCATGAACTCTGCAGATACAGTATGAGCACTTAAATAGCCAAAGAATGCTTAATAAACTTGTTTTTCCTCTTTATTTTCCTCCTACAGAAAGGGAAAAAGTGCATCCGCACTCCCAGACTCTCCAAGCCCATGAAGTTTGAGATCTCCGGCTGCACCACCACCAAGTCCTACAGGCCAAAGTTCTGCGGCGTCTGCCTGGATGGCCGCTGCTGCACCCCCCACAGAACCACCACTCTGCCCATGGAGTTCAAATGCCCCGACGGACAGTTCATGAAGAAGCACATGATGTTCATCAAGTCCTGCGCCTGCCACCACAACTGCCCCGGCGAGAACGACATCTTCGAGTCCATGTATTACAAGAAGATGATGGGAGACATGGCGTGAGCCACTAAAAGAACGATCGCAGCTTTTGACTTGAAAACAAACAGAACTCCATCTCATTTTGCAGCTCAGTATATATGTTTATGTTTTATTTTCTCATTGTAAAAGTAGTCCAGACACTTATCGAAGTGTCTGTGTGTTTTGTATGGCTGGCGCACATCAGCCACATAGACTCAGACAGAGGGTTGCATCGCAGCTCCGAGAGATTCCTGCACTATAACTTCTATGTTTGACAAACCTACTGTCAGGTTGCCGCCCATTCCCCTTGAAACCCCTTTTACAGACCCGTCCATTTTACTGTACGCATTTTTATACCTTATCTAAACCATGACCTCCTCTCTAATTGAGGTGTCTAATAACTCCCCCCACCCTAAGAGCCCAGACCAGACCTGGAAACTCTAAGCAGCTGCAGTTGGAGCATGTAGACCACAGCAAGCCAGTGTTTCCCTGTGCAAACAGGTCTGAATGTGTCCTTGTGTGTGTGAGTGTGTGTGTGTTTGTGTCTGTTAGCACAGGCCTGAATGTCGGCGCTGTTCACCTTGCTCACAGAGTAGAGGAAAGGTCAGAGTTTCCGCCCAGCATGTGGATGAGAAAGCAAGCAGCGTGCTGAGTTTAAGGTTAGATATGGAACACAGTGGGCTTTGCCATGGCACTGAGAAAAGAAAAGAAAAAAAGACGTGTTGACTATTACTGATTCAGGTCAGAAGAAGGTAACCAAGTGTCTAAAGGAACAAAGTCTATTTTGTACAAAAATAGAAGAAAAGACTGGAAGAATTGTAATTTCATTCCTTTTTTATTGTTGATGTGTAAATGATGTGTATATTTGTACAGTTTAAGTTAATTTAAAAGCCAAATTTGTTCTGTGCTTCAAAATGTATCGATAGTGTATTTTTTGTCAACAGTATTTTTTACTATTTTATTGAGAAGTGTGACAAAACTGTCACATGTTTCACTTTGTAGCTGGAAATAAAATGTTATATTTTTTTATACAAACATGAGTTTTCTCTCTTCAATTTTGATACAAGTTTCCATTTTGCTCCATAAGATGTATTAACTAACTTCTCAAACAAAGATTAATAACAGGCACGGGACTCACATGTCAGTGATCTGCATAACTAGAACATCACTTCTTCGTGTTTAACTTTTGACATCTTAGCCAGTGGAAGTATTAATTAGTAATTTACAGAAATATCAAGAAATCTCTCCCATAGCCAGAGTGCAGGAAATCAACCTCAGTCACTACATTTGCAGTTGAAGTGAATAAAATGGGGATATTAGTCAATTAGGAGGGAGTTTTCTTTATGACAAAACATAAAGAGGTTACACTTTCCACTCAGGTTTATGTATTTTATTGTAATGCATACTTCTGCAAAGAATGACGTTTTTTTTTTAGTTTTTTTTTTACAGAAAACACCATGAATAATGCACATAACTGGTTGAGGTTTACTAAATTGATATCAATTGATTTGTTAACTAAACTTAAACAGGGCATTTAAAATGTATTAGTTTATGCATTTATGGAAAGCGTTCCTGCTTGTCACCCTGTCATTTCTTACACAAGAACAGATGTCATAAATGAACTTAAGTTCTAAACATCAAAAAGGAAATGTCCCAACAGGACTACGGTGGCCTCCCAAAGCTCCCTCGCTGACGACACTCACCTTTGGAAAAGAGATTGAGACGGTCTAGTGTCGCCATCTGGTGCCTGTTTCAGCTTGTTGTCGTGGATTTTCTACAAGATTTTCAGCTTGTTTTGGCACCATTAACATAAATCTTCACAGCCACAAACAAATCTATCTGATCCACAGTTGTAATAGTTGGTTGAACAGTATTGTAGTTTGCTGCGGAAAGTTCTAAGTATAATATGTCTAACAATGTCAGGCCTAGATGTAATATATTCTTCTTCTTCCTATCTTTGACATCTTTAAATTGTAATTCAAACATTTTTATGGTGCGTTAAAATGTATGTTTATAATGAACATTTAATACAATACCAAATTGTTTTCATTTTTTTAGCAAACTTTTCTCCTGGTATTCAGGCTTTTAAACTCTCTGCATTTGTATATATATTGGTGCAGGACAGTACATACTGCACATAGACACAGGTGTTAGTTTCAGTTTTCAGTCTACAGCAGCTATATTTACTTAAGCTGCCAGAGAAAGCAGAACTTTTATTTTTGCATGTTCTCGTCTGCCCACATTCTATTCTCGTCTCCTTTCAATACAGAATTATTCTGCTGAAGAGCTCTCAACATTTTGCTGTCCAAATACAGAAAATACTGTTAATACCGCACCGTATGATTCACTTCGCTGGCTCTTTCTGCTTAATAGTAGCAAGCAATGAATAATGTAAGGCTGGTGCCAAAAACTTTGGGTTAAAATGATGTTGTCTTGAATATACTGCATGTTTAAACATCTTGTGTGATGATTCATAGTCTCAGCTTCTTCGCCCACAAACACCAACCAAGTGCAGACTGTAAAGTGTGAATCAATGTGTCCTTACAGTGAGAAGCCAGGTTCACTATGATCTGTGTGAGTAAAAAATACAGTATATGAATATGTTGAACAGTATTGAATGAATCCCCCTGGTAATTCATTTGTTTTTACCAGTTTCATGTGTTTATTGTGGTGTAAGTGATGTTAAAACCATCAAATTTCTCTCAGTTAAACGATCCATTAAGATACCAACACGGTTGAAAATGTGTTAGTACGTTGAGTTTATTGCATTAATGCTTTTATGCAATTATTCATTTGATTTTAGAGGCATTAAAATGATTTACCAAAACAGCTTCCCATTTTAACTATTTAATTTATTGGTTTTCTTACATAAATGAATTACAGTTCATATATCTGCTAAAAATGTTCACTTATTGCCTCGGCTTGATAGGAGTAAACTGTATCTATAATAATTAAGCATCTACGTCTTCTTCTTCTGCTTCCCCATGAGTAAGTGAGCATCCCCGAAAGAGCTTTGTACATGTATACATGCCGTTACAGTACAAACTCACCTTGTTGGTGTGTGTTTACCTGCATCTGCCTCAACATGAATCAATGTGCAGAGTTAAAATCATTTGAAAAGCAGGCAAGATACATTTGCAGAAAGAGAGAGATGATTGTCAAAGAAAATGAAGTAAAACAAGTTGTCAACCTTTACTGTGGAAAGATCTTTCCTTCAGGAGCCTTGCTGTGTGTTCTGAATGTTATGCCTTCGAATGCACAGAACTTGGGCATTTGTCTGTTTTTACTATGCATGTCTAGCTGCAATTTGCATCTACTGTATGCTTATCTATGTGAGGGACAAGATGTCACAAGGGAGGCTGCAGCAGTGTGGCGCAAGTGTGCATCCTCCGGAAAAATAGCGAAAGATTAAAATCTTGTCACATATTCAAACGCTCTATCTGTGTAAACCAGGCAGCTGGTAAAGCGGAGGAGGACGAGGATGCAGAGGAGGTTGCGGTGTCAACTTTTCTTTCTTTTTTTTTTTTATCAATCTCTTTCTCAGCCTCGCCGCATCTCATGGAGTTTCTGGGCAACGTTTTCGAGCTCTGACTCGATGGCTGCCAGGCTTTCAATCTCTGGCTCCTGCAGATATAATGAGAGGACAGCAAGTGGGAAAAATATACTTAGAGTGCAAACAATCACGAAAATATTTTAACAAGAACTCTAGAAGTATCTAGACACAATCAGCTTCCATGCATTGCTGTTTTGGCTGTTAGCAAGGACACATTACCACCAGAATTCCCTCCTTTAGCCTCATACTGTTACAACAAATATGTAACAGTTTGTGGCCATTAAGGCTATCACAGTCTAAATAGCTTCCTTTGGACATGCTGCCAAGCACCAGCTGCGCCATTTTGTATCTTTATGGGATTCTCGCTGTAGGAAGGATTCTACTTCATTATTTATTTGACAGTAAACCACAGAAACCTAATCCGATTTTGGGCTTGAGCTAGCAAACCAGCCATGCAGCCACAACAATTAAGAGTTAGCCTCGTTATGTAGAAAATAACTTAATGAATAAAGTTACTATTTAAAGGAATAGTTTAACAACTTGGGAAATACATTTATTCGTTGACGAGAGTTAGGTGAGAAGATACTACTACTCTCATATCTGTGCGCTAACTATGCTAGCATAAGCAGCTGGTTAGCTTAGCTTAATTTAAAGACTGGAGAAGGGGGGAAACAGCTAGCCTGTCTCTGTCCAAAGTGCCTTTAACATACCACCACCTCTACAACTCCCTAATCATCATGTTACATCTAGTTTGTTAAATCTATTTAAATATGCAGTTCTACAAAGGGGTTATGTGCCTGACTATTTATTGCCCGTATGCACTAAAAATCAATATATAATGTTAGTAAATTATCTTAAGAAATGATGACAGTTGGATTTTTCCTTTTACTCTTGGACAGAGCCAGGCTAGCTGTTCACGCCTTATACCAGTCTTTATGCTAAGCTAAGCTAACTGGCTGCTGGCAGTAGCTTCATAATGTACAGACACGACAGTGGCATCAATCTTCTCATCTGACTTGCAGGGAGAAAGCAAATCAACTTTTTCCCAATATGTTGAACTGCTGTATTAATTTGAGCTGCTTGACAAAGTCACAACATTTGTAAAAATGTAAAGCGATGGACAGCACACCTCTGACTTCCGGCTGGCGCTGCCCTCTTCCTCCGACCCCGTCCTCTCCTCAGGTCCCCTTCTAGCGATCATCTGCAGCTCCTTTTCCTCTGGACTCCTCTGCGTGTTTCTTTTCTTCTTCTCCTCCTCTTCCTCCGTGACCTCTTGCGAATGATGTGGCACTTCCTGCTTGTTGGTGAGCTCCTTTCCGACTGATTTCTTCTTCATTGGCAAAGCCTTGCCCCTCTTGGTCCATCGCTTTAGACCACTCTCCCTCTTCATCTCCCCTTCATCCTCCTCCCCCTCCTTTTCCTCCTCTTGTTTAGGCCCATGTAAGGAAAATGCAGATCTCTTGTCTTCCTCCCATTCATCTTCTTCATCATACTTTTTATTTTTTGATTTGATTCTGCGTGCATCTCTCTTTTCACCAGATCCAGCGCCTGAATGAGAAAAATAAAGAATGAGGCCTATGTTTTTTTCTCTGTTTTCTTACTGTAACACCTACCAGACCACCGGCAGAATACTCTCCACCATCAGCAAGATTCCACTTCTTGTAATGAAAGATTTCGCGCCAGCTGGCAGCTTTGCCCCCAGTACTGCTAGCTGTGCTTTATGGGAATTAAGAGCATGGCTGGAGTAATAAGATGACTTGGCAGAGGCTCCCTTTTATAGGTGATTCATTGTACTTTGCAATTTTAGCGCAGAGGAAAATATTTTTTTCTGTTAATCTGTTGAAAGTTCTGGAGATAGAAGAAGCTCAATCTTAAATTTCAGTCTCAATCTAAGGATAGAGATTATGGTGAAAGATTCCAGATGTACATGTAACTCAGCTCATTTGAATTCTGGGAGATGTAGACACTTAATCTTTTCTGTGCTGTGCTGTCAGTATGCGAGCCATGTTGGCCCCACTCCCCTGTCAGGGGGCTGATTTCATCATGCAGATGGAGGCACTTCCATCAATCAACCAGTCCTGTGGTGGCAGGCGGTTTCATCTACAAAGCATTGCACTCTCCATATCTTAAAATTCTGCTATCTGCCTTTGGTCAACTTTAATGCATATTTTAATTTGCTTGGATGTAATTTATTTCTTGAATAAAAACACATCTGGTTTGTTTGGCACTTAACTCATCAAGCTCTAAATCTGAATATGCATGTTTCCTGTCATCCTGTTAGTGTCTTTCTCTTTTCCCTTTTTTTGTTTCTTCAATTGTAACGACGAAGATGAACTTCAAACAAAAGAAAGGGCATACATAAAGAAAGAAGATGTATACTGGCCTTTCTTATGCTTCCTCATGTCTTCCTCCTCGGAATTCTCCTCTGAATTTGTTCTCTTCTCTTTATATTCTTCTTCCTCTTCCTCTTCCTCTCTCTTTTCAGCCTTGCCCTCACTCCACTCGTCCACAGACTCAGAGATGTGACTTCCTGGGCTCTCGTCATTTTCCCTCTTCTCTTTCACCTCTTGAGTGACATCATTGTCCTCCTGTGACTCTCCATCTCCCAGGTTGTCATTATTTTCTTCCTCTCCGTCTCCATTTCCTGTCTTCCTCTTCTGGGACAGGATGGATCGTTCACCTGGGCCTCCTAAAGCCTCCAACATAGATCGATCTAAAAATGGGGAGGGGTAGGAATTTAATTTACTAGAGGACATTGATTTTCCTGTGATGTTAAATGAAGGTGCTTACACAAAAGCACAACAGTTTATTGCCAGGGTCACTTTGTGTCTTAACTATGTAATTTGTTTGTTTTTCGGTTAATGGAGTCGTTCAGTATGTCAGATTTTATGTGACAATAATAAAATTGTGCATCATGTGATGTGTCCGCCATTGTAATTTTCTCACCAAAGCCTCATAAGGACTTGTCATGATCCATATTTTTTTGGTTTTGCCACTTAAAAAAAGGTGGTGCTAATATTAAAATTGAAACAATTAGCTCATTATTCTATTAATTGATATGGTTTTAAGTCATTTTCCAATTAAAAATGCCAAATATTTGATGGTTCCACCGTCGCAAATGTTAATATTTGCTGTTTTTCTCTGTTTTGTGTCAATGTAAATCAAATATTGTTCAGATGAAACAACTTGAAAACCTCATCGATAGGAATATGTAATGGCCCCTTTTTATTTTTTTTGACAATTTCCCAACATTTTTAGGCTAAACAATTAATAGATTTATCGAGAGAATAATCGGCAGATTAATCAACAATGGAAATAACGAGTTTCACCCAAAGTAATAATGGCAGGTAAAGCTAAATGACATTGTGTGAATTAGTGGTAATGAATGGTCTCCATTAGCGTGACAAGTTTTGCATAATAAAAAGTTAATGTATCATGATGTTATATAATTATAGTGCAAATACTGTTATTAAACAATATACCACAGGAAATAACACACACAAATTCAGTCCATGTAAATTATTACATACATTTTCTTGAACCGTTTTTTCTGTGTTCATCTTTTGAACTCAAATCAGATGTTTGTGACACTCATAAGTTAACATAATATGCTTTTTTTATCAGTGATTTTTCTGACAGCGGTGAGGCAGAATTTATGGAAATCATTTCTGTCACATCCTTGATTAGAGACGTCATATAGACACGTCAGTATAGGCACATTCATCATTAAATACACATTTTTAAATACACATTTCCAGTTGCTTAAACCATTATCCATTTTTACAATTACTGCAGGGTTAGCTCATGATTTCTGGAGTCATTGCTGAGTTTTTCAACTGTATTTTTTTGGCACTTTGAGCACAACAAGCAGAGTGCCATCTAGTTCCTTTATATTCAAGAGAAGGCAGACACCTCTGAGTCTGTCTCAGTCTCAGGGTGAACTTTCCCTTTAAGGCAAACCTAAAGACGGTCAGGGTTGGTGTACCTTATTAGTCATTACTGTACTTGTTATTGTATTGCTACTCGCCCACTGTGTGCTCCACAGGGAGTCTGGCACTAACATAAAAAAGCCAGGTGTGCTGTCAGGTGGAAGGACCTTGTGTATGTGTCGATTCTTTCCACAGAGAGCATCAGTATAACACCTCTGTTTGTCAGCCCTGCTCTGCTCACAATATAAAATGGGAAATAATGGAAGTGATACATCATTTTGACAGCTGGTGCTCTTTAAAATGTTGATTAGAGATATCATCTCAAGATTTCCTCAAAATGGAAGCGACTGAAATGAACTGTGATAAGAAACATAGAGCATAACGATGCAGAAAAGAATGGATCTGAGCTTGTGATGAAACTCACCAGCAACATCGTCCGCAGTCTGAGAAGGTTGTGGTCCAGGTGTACCAGCATCTCTCTGCAGCTGAGCTCTCTCCTGACCACCTACAATTAAAATGATTTATTCAAGCTCTCCGTCTTTTCCCTATTTCCTGTCTTCCCATGTAAACAAGTGCGTTCAGCAACCAAACAGACGTACTGTGTGTGATCTGTGACTCACCTTGAACAGCGATCTCCTGCAGGTCCTTCAGAAAGTTGTGATGGCGAAGGATAGAAACAAGCCTGTCGTCTGCATAACACACAGACACACACATATATACAAACACGCATCAAAATGCTAGCAAATGAGTGGATAAATGTCTCACTCTGGAAAGAAAAGAACAGATAGGGGGTAAAACACAGGTATATGTCTTTCCCCTTCACTTTTTCACGGGACTCAGCAACTTGCTTCAGTGGTTCGTCACAGTTAATTGCCCTGAAATTTACTGCTTTTAAAGCAAGAGCACAATTAATCATTTGGTCCACAGAGACTCCTCCAGTGAAGTGCAGCAGCAGTGAGCACTGGACTTTCTGCTGACCCACAAACGGCACTGCATACTGTACGCAGCAAGCACAAAAGAGACGACTACTGTACAGCGCTGTGCTCTGATATCTGTGATCTGTATTTCTTTCTTTCCATGACTTTGACCCCCCCCCACTCTCCTCTCCTCTCTTGGCATCCCTCTGGTAGTGTTCAGTTTCCCTCGCTCAGTTACAAACGCTCGGTGAGTAATGGTCCGATTGATTTTTTACAACATGGACAGCATCAAGGTAATACACTGGCTATGTAACTGAATACTTAACTCAGTGCTAGTCACCCCCCTGCATATAACAGAGCAGGTTTTATAACTGGCAGCCAGAGCATCAATCCATAAACCTGATGATGCAACATACTCTCGAGAAAAAGAGAGAGTACGGATTGGAGCTATATATATATATATATATATATATATATATAAATAAATATATATAAAAAAATATATATATTAAAAAAAAAAATATATATATATATATATATACATATAAATATATATATAAATATATATATATATAAATATAAATATATATATATA
>CALSBV010012075.1:982923-1021461 GCA_943590825.1 Bovichtus diacanthus | reverse complement strand
TATATATACACATATACATATAAATATATATAAATATAAATAAATATCTAATCTAAAATCCTCATTTTTAGATATAATCCTTCACTACATGCCAAAATCATTGTAGGATGCAGAATTTTTTAATAATTGTATTATTGTAATACATGGTTACAATAAAAATGACAGCCTTGGATGTGATGTGCAAAAAAACATTATATCTGATTTTTCCCTGAGATTAAATTCAACAAAGGATTAGAGTGTACAACCAAAACCTGAAACACTGTCTTCCTGGTCAAATATGTTGGGAACTCACTGTATTTCAGCAGTTTATTTAAAATGTAAGGACATCAAGGGAAATCATTTTTTGGTAAAAAAATTAATTGCATTTAACATTTTTCTGTTTGTGTGTGTACAACTTGATAATAACTTGATAACTTGATATGTGATACGTGACTAGATAATGGCTGGAGTTTTGTCAGTGGGATATACAGTAGCTTCAAAGTTTTATTTTCTTGGTCTCACAGTGATACAATTTTGTATTCAACTGTTTTAGGTGAGTCACAAGAATAAAAATGGACAAAAAAACTTGTATTAACAAATCTGTGTCAGTTTCCTTGTCGTCCAGTGCTCGCCCTTGTCAGAAATTAATAAGTTACATTTAAAGGTAATGGATAATGTTGGGCAAGGTGGCAAAAGAATACTTAAAAAAAAACATAATTTCGTAATTTCATACTTTCACTTTTAAGTTATTGTGTAACGTCTTGGTCACAAGCAGCATCCACAACAATCAAGCATCTGAAACACATCTTAAGATGGAAGCAGATACGATCTGATACGTACGGAAGCCGAGAGGAGCCGTGCTTGCAATCATTTTTTTGATGCCAATAACCAAGTTAATTATTTTGTTATTTTAAAATAACAAAGCTTGTCATCTTGTAATAATGGGTTAGTTGATGTTGAGAAAAGAAGAAAACAGAAGGAAGATTTCTCGAGATGATGAGACAATTCATCACGAGAAAACGACTTTTGTCCTGAAAAATTTGTGTCTGGTTCATTTGATCACAACTGATTTCAGCCTTCAAGATCAAGACTGTCTGGGAGGATTCATAACTGAACATTTAGTCAAGGCATAAATGTGTAATTTATGCCTTGACTTACTTATTTATTTGCAGGCGGGCAAGTCTTCTCCCTAAATGACAAGAACCGATCTGAATGTTATCTAACAGAAAGGATTTTCTGCCTGTGCTAGACCGTCGTTGAAGGGCAGTCTGATGCGTTGATCAATAATGGGTACACCTTGATTGTAGTTGTTTACTCAAGACAATTTTATAATTATCTTGTGATCTCAACCGCAAGCACGGCCATTCTCAGCTTCCCTAGAGACGATCCCACCGCTGCCATAATCTCAAACTAAATGTGTCTGGATCATTTCATTAAATGTTCTTATACTATACACATCCATGAATAACATCCTAAATAACCAGGATCGTAAGGCGCTCAGTGACATAGCCATACTTATGGTTTTATGTATTTTCTTGTTGAGTTTTGTGTATTAGTGTAAAGGTCCGTTCAGGGACAAAAATAAACAATAAATAAAACATTTTTAAAATAGACATATATTATATTAACAGGCTTAACAAAAACGATAACATTAACATTATTGAAATTGAGGTAATTGATCAAAAATGCTGTGAGACTGTATGTGTCTGTGCTACTTTGGGTGGGGCTCACCTGTCTTCAGTGTGACCAAACACTCCTGACTGACAGGCACGGGGCGGGGCCTTGATAGCACATCTGCCAACGCCTCCACAATACACTTCATCACCTGCAGACACACGGGGCACAAAATGCCTCAGAAAACCTTTATCTGTGACAATCTGTTATTTCTGATATTACCGTAAACTGGGATGCTATGAGTGAAGGAAAAAGTCCTCCACTTGGTGATATGGAAAAATCACCGCTTTTTTTAATCCATCTGCATCTCTTTGAAAACTGCTCTTGTGCTAACTCACCCGCTAATTCAAAGATGTGAATCTCTCAGAAGAGGGCTCAAAATCATTTCAACTCCCATTGTGCTTTCAATGTCAAGCCTCACACCTGATGGTTTTTCACTCCTTTTTATCAAAGCGTTCTGCTTCTGACTGCCAGGTCTTTGAATGTCACTCACACAACTCGTATCCCCATTTCACAAATCGTCCACATCTCGCATTTTTATTCTCATCTCTCCAAACACTATATATCTCTCTCTCTATCTCCTAGATGTGAAATGGATCCAGCAATACCAAAATCATGGAGGTAAAGGCTCTCCTTTGCTCTCAGAATTGATTTTAACATGGTCCACTGAGATTTCCCCCAGTAGAGAAGGTACTTAGGTGAGTCAAATTGCTTGGATTAAGTATTTCTAATCACTTCTTGCCTTTTAGTGTTGCAAGTAGGACTGGTCACACTGTGAAGAAGAATCATTTGGTTGACATGTATATATCATACATATATATATATACTTCAACAACACCTGTAATACTAATATCAATACAAATAAAAGTGCAAATGTTTGGAATAATGACAAAATCTTTACCTTTACGTCCTCATTCTCCAGCTGACTTGGAGTCACTGGCAATGACAGAACTGCAAGAAACGCAAGAAAAGATCATAATCATTATTTTGTTATAATCCCTGAAGCTCTAATATGTTATTCTCGCTGTTACTAAAGCACCGTGACAGGGGACTAAATGTGCCAAAGGTGCAGGTGGATTCACTCCGTCTTCCGCCGCAATTAAAGATGTGTGTCGCTGTCCTTGGTGCTGAAGCAGTCACATCTCTAATGCAGTTTTCTCTCAATAAACTACAGCTACAGCATGATGTCACTTAACTTCAATGAGCATTTCCTTACCGCAGCCTGACAGTATTGTCAAAACGAACAGTCCTCTCCCGATCATGTTTGGAAACGAGGCGCATTAAGCTCTCCAGGAATAGAAAAATAGCGAAGCTTATATCAGAAGGTGTGATTTGAACCCCTTTGAGGACAGTCGGTGGATTTTCACGGACGCATCCTGAACTAAACTTAATCGCCTTTCGGTATTTCTGGAGAGCTAAATTTCCTGCAGCGGCAGCAGCAGCATCGGTGACCCGGCAGCCTCCGTCCTCTTCGGTCTCTCCACCGACACCTCGCCGCAACAGCGCCCGCTTTTATAGCGCGATGGGGAGACAGGAAGTGACATCATCCTGGGGCAAATTATTACTATCGTACCTGAACATACCTCGATGGTTGTCAGGGCGTGTACAGGTTTACAGTACATGATAGCTACTGGAGTATTCACGTGCACTACTAGACTCGAGTTCAGAGTTTTATTTTATAAGAGTTTTGCTCTATTCTGCAGTGCTTATACAACAAGAAATAAAATCTAAATAATACATACGTTTGTATCACTGGACAATGCCTTTAATCTGATCATGCAGGCATGTAAATTAAACACAGAGGACCATCTCTTTGGAACAACTCTTCAGTCTAACTTCAGGGATTTCATTGTAAAGCAGCTTGCAAACATAAACATCTGTGTAAATTGTACATTTCTATAAATGTTTGTATTATTGTTTAGTGTTGAAACTTTGACGAATATGCGATTTTGTTTGGTCTTTTTATCCTATTTCTTTTTTAAGCATGACTTGATATCTAATAGGGCAGGTATCTTGATAAACCAGTAGTGGCTTCCAACCTCTCCTGACAAATGTTCAGACTCTGCCTTACATGTTTCTGTCTTTTTGTATATGTGTACATATCAAAATAAAATAAAATATAAATGTGTATACAGACGCACATATTTGAGGTGGCTGTCCCCATTATGTCCTGTTCCCATACAGGACAAAGCTGCATCATCCGACTGTATTTGCTGATCATGTCTCTGGACTGAATGTGTTGCTAGGTGACGGCTTATCAAAAATGATTGCAGTCATGTCTGTTCCAGCTCGTGCGCTGATCATGTGAGCAGGTTACAGGTTTCATAACCCAGCAATCATTCATCAGAATGGACGATAAGTGACATAATACACAATATGCAGTATATGTTAATATAACTATAGTTATTAGTTGATGAATACTTCATAGATATGATGCATTGAGCTCTTGCGACAGACATGATCATTTTGAAGGTAGTTATTGGTGGATACCTCCTGGACCGTCCATTGTTAGGACCGTTTAAGATGTAAAGATTAAAATTGCAGGTGGCACGTTTATAATAAGGGCATAAATAAACACATGTTGCTTCTTTTCTGCAAACATGTAACGAACAGAGCCACTGCAGACAAGTTGTAAATCAGAGGTTTGCTCTTTAATGTTTTAAAAATGCTCTTCCATGTTGACGGGACCAGCTTTGTAGAGTCCAATTTCCAGAAATGTGACTGCAGAACAAGTTTGGGAACCACCGAGTTAAAGAATGTTAATTTATAAACAAAAATATAATTTCAGGGCAGTCCACCAGTACCGGCTGTTGTCATAGAAATATGAAGCTGTTTCCATTCATCGTCCCCAGAGATGAATTTACTGGGACGTATCTACGTGTAGATGTTTGAATCCGAAATGTCCTTTTCTTTCTTTTTTTTCCCCCACAGATGAATTCCATCTTATTTTGGTGAAATATATATTTTTTTAAAGTGACCGTAACTAAACAATCATTACCTAATGATAATCATGTGGTTATGTATTACATAAGCATGTGTGCTGGAACCTGTTATAAAGTGTTACCAAATGGCACAGACTCGTTGCGTTTACAACTAACCTGTGGAACATCCTACGATTGTTTGCTCTCTTTCACCTCATTAGATGTGCATGGGCCTATGAGGTCATTTTTCTCTTTTGTTACTGACACATTCATTAAAAAACCGACAGACAAAGAGGTTTCCAGGGTGTGGGTTGGACTGTTAGCGGTTTCAAATTTCCTCCTGCAGCGTCCACTGAGATCCCAAAGATCTCATTACGCTTTCAGAGGCCAATTTGCGTCAGTTCTATATTTGTCCCGCATAAACCAGCGACGGCTTTGTTTAAACATGAAGAGGGTTTTCTTTGAATGCAATAATAAGGTTGTTATGAAATCAAACGGCTACTATTGATTGAAATGCAGCGCTGCGACATCCAGTAGAGCCTGGGGACACAGGGAATATATATATATATATATATATATATGATCCTAAAGTGTTTGGTAAAACAACATACTGAGTAACATACAGGAAAAGGGTTCACTAAATAAACACATTCAAATGGACGTCTCCCATTCAAGTCAATGTCCAAAAAGGTTTTCCCTGCTTTATGCAAGATGTTTACTTTAGAAACCCATCCCGTTCTGCTCTTTACAGCACAACCTGAGTACACACTGCATGCTTTTCATTTTCATTCAAGAGCCAGATTAACATTTCTGAGCTGCTCTTAATATAGCTTCCACCTGCCCTCGTAGTTACACTAATTAAACTAAGTCAATACATGCTGAACGGTATGCGCTTAACCAGATCAATAGGGAGCTAATCTGTAGAAGATTGTATACCACATCTACTCCCGTTGAATGAGGAGCATTTGTGTGCAGATAAACAATGACTCCTATGCTCACTATATAGTAATCTGTGCGGTGCTCAGTGTTCTTGTTCAGTGTAGTGGATTACTTTACCTCTTCTAGAGCTCAGCGCATAATAATGCAGCTCCTGGAGGACAGAGGAGTGAAAGTGGGCCAGCAGCAGCCGGGAGATCTGAGGAACAGACATGCGACTTAATTGTCTCTGGTTTGAAAAGTAACAGCTTTCTGGGAAGATTTACTGTATATCCAGTGCTGGGAGAAGTAGTCAGATCCTTTCAGTAAAAGTACCAACACCAACAAATATAATAATATGAAAATACTACAAGAAAAAGTCCTGCATTTAAATTCTTACTTTAATACAAAAATATCATAAGCAAAGATTTATTTAAAGTATCAAAACTAAATATACTCGTTGTGCAGAAATATTTCCCTTGAATGACGTATAACTTTATATTACACAATAGATTGTTAATACAGATTCATGTGTAAACAGCTTAAGTATTTTAACAACTTTATATAAAATGATGTATAGTCCAGTGGTTCACAACACAGGGATCAGGCAGACCACTGCTTTAATCTTTAGCAATATATTGTATTATTTAAGCTCATTTATGTAAATGATTTAATTTGCAAAGTATCTAAAGTTATCAAATAAATGTAGTGGAGTAAAAAGTAGAATATTTACCTCTGAGAGTAGTGGAGTAGAAGTATGAAGTGGCAGAACATGGAAATACTCAAGTAAAGTATAATGTCTTAAAATTGTACTTAAGTACTATACTTGATCAAATGTACTCAGTTACTTTCCATCACTGGTAAAAGTGGATGACAAATCCGTTTCCATCTTTGATGGATGAGAATTTAAGCTCCGTCAGCCTCCTAGGTAAATTCATTTTAATGTGGTGATTGATGCAATTTGGTATTTTGTCTGAAAAAAACATTTTTAATTGTCAGCTCAACAACAAAATTGAACATAATACATTTTGATAATATCAGAAAAGTTGATCTGAAAAACAGAAATCGTAAGGGCTTCAGGATTCTTAAAGAAAACACTTTCACTTAGGTTTTGGGCAAAGTCCGATTAGTTTAATGTTTTACGTATGAATATATAAATGTCACAAAATTGTCATCCTTATACTTACATATTCTGCAATTTCTATGAGGTCATACAGTGTAGTTAAAGCAGCTCTTAGCCAGACTTTTCCCTAAAAATACACCTACAGTTTATTATTCCAAGTACAATGTGGGAGAAACAGAAGACCATCCCATCCCCACAGATGGTGTGTGGTCAGCGCTGGTAAATCATCTTAGTGCAGGGAAGATGGATTCAAATCTTAAATCAAAAAAGTAAACTTTTTGCAACGAGCAGCCACGGATTCATCCAGACAAGGCTTTTCACCAAAAACCGCCTCTAAAAGATGAACTATTCAGGATTCCCTGTCACATTATCTACAGGGTTTCAGAGCTTAAAACCGCAGTCATTTCCTGTCTGCCGCTATTTGGGGCCATAGACGTGCAAAGTTGCAAACAGTGGCTCACAAACTGTGCTCTGCAGGTGATCTGCTGTATAACCTCAACAGCAACCAATGTAGCAGTGGCATGATAAAGTAGTCCAGCAAAGTGAAAGCTACATAAGTCGGAGACATGCCAAACCCACGAGGAGCAGCATGAAGACGGTTGCCTGCGATAGAGCGCCAGACTGCGGTGGAGGCTGACCGGACTTGGCTGCTATCGGTCGGGTAAAGACATACGGGTGTTCCTGCAGATGAGACAATATGGGACGTTATAATCATGTTATAATCATGTTATAATCCTGCTATGATCACAGTTGTGCTGTATAAAAAACAACTTGCCATGCCATGCCGCTGCAGGACTTTTCCTTGCTAGATTTATCACAACATCTAAATATCTTGTATAATATCTTACTAACCGGCCTAACTGCTGCAGAAAAAAGATGCTGGCATTGCGTTGGAGTCCTCAACATACTCTCACAAAATGTCAGTGGTTATTTGTTTATCTCAATGTTGTTAGTTTGGACTTTTCAAACTATCTTATCCTGGACAAGCGAAGTAAAAACCATTTATGTAACTTTATTGTATCATAACACATTCCCCAGTGTGTTATATGGAGATCTATCTATGAGGGGTCTTTTTTTTTTTTTTATTAACATATTTTTTTATGAGCATTTTATTTGAACCCCCCTCCCCTTTTTATCAATGTTTTGTGTATTATTTATGTACGTTAATATTTAATTTTCCTCTTTTTATTTAATAATTTATACTTTTGGTCTTATTCATATCACTGTTGCATGGTAAAGCAGTTGCGTACAGGGACTGTTCTGAAAAGTATTTGTTAGTGTATTTAAGATGTTGATGACACCGCAAAACAAACCCAGAAGACAGATAAGCAAACACGTATGAACTCAGTGAAAATGAAAAGTAAAATTGGTCAATTCTAGCATTAAAAAGTTTGCTGTTGAACGACTCCAAAGTCTCAGAGGTCTGAACTTTCTTGAATACAATAACAGAGAAACATTTCAAGCAGAACTTTCACAAAACAATAATGGCTATGAAATCTTAACCGGGACTGATTATCTTTTTTGAGAAGGTTTCAAACCTCTGCAAGATTATTTTGATTCTGTGCTGAAATTAGTAGATCAATGTGTCCCCTCACAGGTACAAAATGACTATAGAAATCAACAACAGCCTTTGGAAAATGCAGCTAGCTCTGCTCCATTATTCCTCAATACAACACATAATGAAGCTTAAAGGTCTTCTTGTTTATTTTAGCAGTTTTATTAAAGACACAGGTGATATGCTGCCTTACCACGGGAGGACAGATGAGACTGATGGGGTCAGAGAAGCTGCTCACAATCATCTTTCCCCCCTCAGGCTGAAACTGTGAGCAGAAGATAGAGACACAAAAAAAGAAAAAAAAAAAAGGAAAAAGTTCTTTATCTTAAAATATGTTAAAAGGTTTTTTTTTTGTCTTTCATTTTCCTACGCTTGTAATCTACATATTTTCTCTATTAGATTAGCAATTGTATTTTATCCTTTGGTGACATTTCTTCACACAGTAAATCCTTCTAAATGGCACCAGGGGTGATTATTGACCTTTAAACATCCTGTGCCATTAAACAGAAGCAGTGTGACTTATTGTTCACCATGTTGTTCCACAGTCCCTTGGCCAGCTCCTCGTGTCCCTTTATGGTGAAGTGGAAGCAGTCGTGAGTGAAGAAGGTCATATCGATCTTCCCATTCTACCCAGAGAGACAAAGCATACACGGGTGTGGATTTACTGATGGAGCGTGTTGTTGGCTCTTTCATTTTCAGCCTTGTGTTAACAAAGCAGCCGTCACACTCGGGATGTTAATGATTCAATCATTACTGTGCAATGTTTCACACTGATTCATCTCCTGACAGCAGACACCTTTGGAGTGAGGATAGATTACCGGGAGGCGGGGAGGGTCGGCGTGTTTCAGAAAGGGTTGTAGAACGACGGCAAAGTCGTCCCTGAAGAAACGATCGCTGTACAGCAGCGTCTCAAGTCTTTTCTGTGGACGAAAGTAGCACGAAAATCCATTGATCTGCAGCAATCATGCTAATAACTTCCAGAGAGTTATTAACATGAAATCAACATGTAAAGTTTTGGATCCATGCGCCAGTTTGTACGTTATGGTGTTTGATTGAAAGATGCATTTAAAAGAAATTAAAGTAAGTTATGATCTTGCAGGATGGTTAATAAGGATTTAAAATGCTGTACCTGGAACTCCAGATTGACTTCCACCAGCTCCCGAAGCTCAGGAGACCTGGGTACTGGCTCTATCAGGCACGAGCAGAAAGACCTGAAATTGAGTAAAAAAAACAATAAAGAGCAGCGGGGGAGATCACTCTTAAAAAGAGAAGAAATGTCAACCAGCCAAGGTATGAACTTGACAGAAAATCAGGTGCAAATGAACTACAATCACCACCTCGCGTTTGTATGTCTCCGCCATCCATGTCTGTCCAAAATGTCATCACTTCATCATTTTATCCTACTAGACATTTGTGTGAAATTGTCATAATCGGCGTATTCATTCTTAAGTTATGGCCAATAATGTGTTTTCTGAGGTCACAGTGACCTTGACCTTTGACCACCAAAATATGATCAGTTCATCCTCGAGTCTAGAAGTCCATTCTCAGTGAATGTGCGCCAGAGGGTTCAAGTTTCAACAGCACACTAAAATACAAGTTGTATATTGGACCGTGATTGGCTTCCAAGCTAGTTGTGATGTCACAAAATGCTGCTCGTATGTCTTAAACTCAGACTGCGGGCGAGCACAGACTAAACTCTTCAGCAGATGAATGTGAAAACAGCTTTCTACTATCAAACTGCAGCGTGAAGGTCAAACATCACAGTGAAGTAACAACAAACATACACATTTTTTGAAGCGGAGGTAAGAACGAGCGGCTCACCTTTGGAGCAGGCACCCCGGGGTGGGCTTCTGCACCTCCCTCAGAGTCTGCATGGGCAGGATCTGAACGACATTAACGATCATACGAGGAACCTGAAGCACAACACGGAGGAGACGATGCACACGCTGCAGTGAAATCCAGCACAATACTGAAACCTCACTAAGACCGAATATGTCTCGTTTCCTTTTTTTCCTTTAACTTTACCTCATTCATAAGCATTTCCAAGGAGACCGTGATATAGTGAATGAAGTTGTCCACTGAAAAAAGAGCCTAGAGAGAACACTGCAGAGATTAATGACAACTTTGTCATTCTGCAAAAAGCCTATTTGCTTTTTTATATTGAACTACACTCATTTAACAATAAACTAAAAAGACAGACCTTATCTTTGCAGTAATCGCAGATGTCATTCATACCCATGAGAATGGTCAACAGCTTCCAGTCCTCCTCGAAGTTCAGACCCTAAAGGATGAGACAGCAGAGGGGTCACAGTTTATTAGGTTCACAAAAAACAGGTTCAGGGACAGCGTCTTGCTGCAGGATAAATCAGATTCCATCTGTTGAGCTGTAATAACCAGATCCATCAACTCTTCCCTCTCTTGGTTGTTATAATTTCAGAGTGAACATTATTACCTCATAACCTCTAAGTGTGTCAATCAAATGTCTCGTCTGGCCGGGGAGGTTGCTAGAAAGACAGAACACCATACTGCATGTCTAAGGATTATGATGAATAATTAATAACAAATTAAATCAGAAGGTCACAGAGCTCCCATTGTGCAGATTGAAAACTGTTGATGAGTCATTACAAGGTGTTGTGTCCAGTCACAGCCAGGTTGAAGCCCGTTTCGCTGATATGACCCTGCATCCCGTGAACCGTTTTGCCGGGAGCGGCGCCGAGCAGATTGGGATTGAACAGCTTGATGATGTCTAAAAATCACAATTGGAAAAGAAACGTGTAAAGACTACGTATTGTGTTTTTTCTTTAGCTGACTGCTCTTTATAGGGAACACATGCAACACAATAACATTAAGAGATATCTCAGATGTATGGAAGCCCTGAGAGGCAAGTGGGGGGAAACAGATCTGGAGTGCACCACCACCACCCCATTGTTCTAAATAGGACTAAAAACAATTCATGTTTTCTTCTTCTTCTTTTTTTCTTCTCCATGCACCCTAAATACAAGGTACTGTATATATTGTGTGTTAGCAAGTTATTTAACATGACTGTAATGTCTTTATTTTGACTAAAAAATCTATTTTAATCTGTGCTAATCTGCCACTTTTAGTCTGGGATAGTGGCACACTTCAGCCTCTTGTGGGCAAAATGAGTATTACAACAGAAATGATCCCGACAAAATAAAGAAAAAGAAAAAAGGTTAAGGTTAGGTTTTTTTTTCCAGCTCTTTCACAGTTTAAATATTTTTTTAAAGCTACTTTTTAAGTCATAAACATAGGAGAGCAAACAATTTAGATCAGATTTAGAAAATGGATCACCAGACATCATTGATTAAAACATCTTACTTGCCAAAGTAATGACATACTGAAATGACCCGTAGCCGCCAATGCTGCAAAATGAAGAAATGTCAAATTAGTACTAAAATTAATTATGTTTCTATATAAATTAATGCTAATTTAACACCGCTTACGAAATGAAAAAAAAAACAATCTTAAACAGTCTAATGAACAAAGCAATTTGCATCTCTTACATTAAAACACAATTTTTGTCATTTGAAACACTTTATCGTAAACAAAAGTATCCACATGAATATTATTTATATATGCTGCCTATTATCCGTGCAAGAGATCCACACAGGTTTCACACGTGATTTGTGTCACCTCCACGACACGTGCCGAAACTCAATAGGAATCCCAAGGACGGTGGTGGCGTTGGCACCGATGGCCGTCTGAAAAGGAAAGAAACATCCGAGAAAAATATATTCAGGACCCTGATGAAAATATATTTTTTGAGTCCGTCATTCAAATGACACACATTGCATTTGTGGTATTGTCTACTGCATTTTAAAAGAGGTGTTGCATCTTTGTAAACATGTTGTAAATATGGATAACTGACACTTAACATTTCATGGTCTTGCTTTAAAAAAAGGCCCAAAAATCAGAGCAGGGAAGACTGGCTAGTAATCTAGCTACGCTACTGTCACTGCAACGTTTAGTCATCGTGATTTTAATTGCGTATTACATTACTTATACAGGATTAATATTGCAGCCGAAGAGAAAAACAACAAATAACACCTACTGTCAGTGAATCCCCCAGGGCAGCGATGACTTTGATATCTGCCGCCTTCACAAATTCAACTAGACCAAAGGGTGAAAAGAGAGATGGAGATCAAAGAGGAAAACTTAATCAAAAGTTTCAACTTATGGATAACAGATTGTGTGTGTGTGTGTGTGTGTGTGTGTGTGTGTGGGTCTAGACAGACCTGAGGAGGGGACAGAGGGAGAAGGACTCATGTCTGGACACTGGAACACAGGATGTTTGAAGCTCACTGGTCGAGTTTTCTCTGGAAACTCCTGAGAAAGACATTGTATCACCGTCAGATCTAAACCTTCTAAATCCCTTATTTTCAGATAATGCGTTTTATAGGACTATTCTTTAGAAACACAGCCTTCAGATGAAACCTGTCGAACTTTATTTTTGACATCTTCTTTATTTAACCTTTAATTTGTGCAACTACATTATGTTTGCACTGATAGAATGTCTTTAGTGTGATACAGCTATGCTTGTGGTGCGCATACTCCGGATGCCTGCTGCTCCATGTGGTATGGTCAGTCGTCATCCCATGATAACCTGCCTTTTAATGAGCATATAAAACATCAACATATTGTTTTTGTCGTTTTGTCCAGTTGTGTGAATTTTTAATAAATCTGCCAAAGCCGTTTGGTCATAGCCAACACAATTATATTCTGCCGTGAGAATGAGATGTTTAGATCTTATCCCGTGTCTGACAATGACATCATTTTCATGCTCAGTGCTAAAAGCAGGTGTACACAGTACCTTGTTGAGGGCCTCCTTGCTGTAGTGTCGTATCCCCTCCTCATACTCCCACCACCAGTCGTTGCCTGAATTAGAAACAATATTTCCAAAGTGTCCATTTGCCAATAAGCCTCTTCTTAACACGCGTTTATCGATTAAACAAGTAGTTTTCCTTTGACTGCGTCATTTACGGCACAAAAACAGGCTGTTAGTCAGTCTTTACTTATTCAAATGTTTTTCATAACATTATACACACCATAAACAATCAGTCTAATAAAAGGCCCCGTTTCAGAAGCGGTTTTAACAATAAATAGCCACACAGCCTCACGTGTGCTCTGCTGCTTATTCTAGCAATTACCTTTGACAGGGCAGGACGTGAGCATACATGTTGCCACGGCGATCCAAAGCCACTCCATAGTAGTGCGTGTGGGCCGGTCAATGGGTCAGACCAACACACTGCACAATGTGATGCTCAGCTTTACAGCGCTGTCACTTTGTCTCTCACCCTCTCTAAAGCGGAGGGACAACCTGCGGGTCCAGTCAGATCCATTCGATCAACGTCAGCAATACAAACCCTCAGAACAATAACATTTCACAGGTTTTCTACATTACAAGGTTTGTGACTTACCTTTGATTCGAACATTCAAACAATGAAGAAAACATCCATTAAATATCCATATATCATTTATTAATTTTCTTTATAAACTTGTATTTGCGATGGTAAAAATGCAGTCTTCTCGACAATCTTGACCAGCGTTTCGTTTTTAGACAAATTGGGAGTCGTGTGTGGTGTCGATGTTCGGGATCATTGCTGATCGTCCCTTTTTGACTTCATACACTTCATGCAGACGTATTGGCAGAGCAATTCTCAATAATTCTAACAACAAGCACATACTGTGGAACTGAACAAATGAATTTAAGAGAAAGAAAGAAAAGAAAAAAAACAAAAAAACAACTGCATGTATCAAAATCAGAAGTTTCTAATTTTGTTTTGATAAATACTGTATGGCCTCACCATGGCTTCATTTCTCAGATTTGGGTCCATCTGAGCTGAAAAATGTAGGCAGAGTACCAACTTGGACTTTTGGTGAGGGGGTGGTAATTCTCACAAGTTGTGTAACCAAACACACAGGGGAAAAAAAAAATAAAATAAAAATGCATTCACTTCCTCTAATGTAGAAACAATCCAGAGTTTGAGGCGCTGCTATATTTAAGGCTGCTCCAATTTCTGCCTCAGCTAAATAAACTTTTTTTATTTTATTTTTTTTTTTAAAAGGCGGAAGTGGGCTAAGAGAAACTATTGGGCTACCGACCACTAGAATGAAATCAAAGCCTGTTGATGGAAAAATATTGCACCAACATACATGACATCTTAAAAAAAAAAAAAAAACTGTTCTCTGCTTCCTTTCACTGTATACATCATACATATCAGTCAGACATTTGCTTTTTTAGATAGTTTTGAAGCTTAAAAATCCTGTGCTCTCTGATCTCACTATGATTGGAGAGTGAAAGACGCGTCTGTATGAATTATCAAACAGGATCAGGGTTGAGGATTTGGTGACAGCTTAGTGACTCCAGCAGCTTCTCATTCTTTGTGTCTGCCATGTTGAAAACGTAACGCACATCAACGCGTGTGCTCAAAAATTTAATTATCTATCCAGTATTTTTTTTTTTTTTTTATCCTTTAAAGTAAACTGCTTAACAGGTTTCTGCGTCTCATACTAATGACACAACATGGCTTCAGAACATTTTAGCACGGTTACTAATGTTGAATGAACATGAATTATTCTTTCAGTGAATTGCAGGTATGAGAAGGTAATGACCCGACATCTCTACTAAACAAATAACTGATTAATGTAAAAATAGTTCACTCAAGTATTTGAAAAAGGGTGCCTAAAATTAAAGTCAAAATGTTTAGAAAAAAAACATGCAAAAACTTTCTTTACCAACTAGCAAATAAAAATGATTTCAATTCACATTTTTCCTGCCCGATTTCTTTTTTTTTCTTTTCTAAATTAGGATTGAGGCAGTTCCACCGAGTGTGATTTGCTCAAGATGGGAAAGTGAGAAGAAACTAATGCACATTTTAGTTTCCAACTATGTTGATTAGTCAAGTCCAAAATGCCTTTGATCTGGCAACCACAAGGCTTTTCCTAAAGGTGAGGACACAGGTGCTTCTTCTGGCAGTATCCTGAGTCACAGACTAGCAAGTCCCAAGTCTGTGTTATCCTCTCTCAACGCTCTGTTCTGTAGCATTGTCCATAAACCCCCCCACTGTCTTTCTTCAGCACAGGACCAGCATATTTTAAATGGAGAAAGGGAGTTGTGGGACTGCACAGTTCAGCAGTCATCTTCTTCTTTTAGCATGTGGAGTGGGAGTAGGTGCTCAGACTAGCAGGTTATTCAGCGACTAAGCACCAGCTGCTCCACGGGGCGGGCTGGCAGAGCCTCTCGTCTGTCTTTCACTGCCCTCGCTCCGTCTGGCTTCCTCTCACTGCTGCTCCTCTTCCTCCTGCGCCGGGCCCTGGGCTTGTGCGTCTCCCTGGTCCTGGGGCTCGGCCTGGGCTTGTGACTGTTCCTGAGGGGGACTGGGAGGCGGCGCTGGGGCAGGGACAGGTGGGCGAGGGGGAACTATGATTTGGTGCTGGCGCTGCCTGTAGGCGATGACTGTGCCTAACAGCAGGGCGATGACGGTCATGAGGTAGAGATCCCACTCCGGGCCCAGAATCTGGTCCAGGTCCACCTGAGAAATCAGCTCCTTTAACTAGAAGGAGCCCAAGCCAAATGGAGAGAGGATGGAGGACAAAGAGACATATGATTAATTTCAGCTCCCTCTGATGAAGTAGGTCTCAACTTGGTTGCATTACAATTCAGAGTTTCTATTTCAAAGCCAAATTGTCACAGCTCCAGCTGGAGAATTGAAGGACTCACATTAAGATCCTGCAGGTACTGCAGAGTGTAAATCAGGCCCAGCTTGCACAGGGCCAGGAAAACTGGGACCTGGGCATCAGGACTGGCTTCAGCGGCCATGTCGTAGAAACGCTTGGCTAAATGGATGTCCTGCAGAACCACATGAAACAATTCTGAATCACAAATCAGTCCAGTGTCTACATTAACTGTACTCTGCATTCTAGAGATGCACCGATTGAGATTTTCTTGGTCGATTCAGAGTTCAAATACTTTTTTCTTTTCAGTCTGACCAGCCGGTTCCTAATTTCCTTCTAAAAAATACAACAGCATACACAATTATTATTATTTTTTTTAACTTTTTTTACATGGAAAATACAAATTGAGGTGTATGTTCATAATGAAACATTATTTTGATTTGCAAAAAAAAAAATCGGATATGTGACTGACCGGCTGCCCAAACGGTGCATCTCTACTGCATTCATAAAGCATGTGACTACGTGGATATGAGTGAACCACTAACAGCAAGCTGATGTTTAAGAGTCACCAGTGAATCTCTGTGCCCACCTGTTTGATGCCCAGGCCTTTCTCGTGCATGTAACCCAGGTTAAACATGGCCTGGGCACTGTGCTGCTGCTCTGATGCCAGCCTGTAGTGGATGACAGCAGTCTCGTAGTCCACATCTGTCCCGTAGCCGTAAAAGTGGTAGTCCCCTAGTTTGATCCTTGCCACAGTGTAACCTGGGAAACAAAAGTATCTGCATCAACTTTCATTCTAAACAGAAGGTTTGAGCAGCCAGATTCACCTACTTTTCTTTAAGTAGACCAATCACAGATGGATTCCTGATTTAAAAAAAAGACAGACACAGACATAAAATGGATTTGGGACAGAATGTGTATGTCCTCACCTTGTGCTGCAGCTCTTGTCCAGTGGAGCAAAGCACGAGGGTATGTCTCATTCTCAGTGAAGATCCTGACTCCTTCTGGTTGTTATAATCCATACAAATACAAAAAAAAAAAAAAAAAAAGGTTAGGATGTTACTTTTCCCAAAGACAGCGCTTTGTCAATTTTGGGAAATGTGCATAAGAAAACACACATTTTCCACAAATTTGAGTCACAAAATCAATTCTGCTGTTGGTTACCATGAAGCTAACCAACCATGATTAAACTAAGACCGTTTGTTAATAGTGACAACTGTTTCATGGCATTTGAACCTGATGCGTTTTTCACTCAAACACACTTCCTTTCCTTCCTGCTATGATACTAATGTGATGGTGTCTCTTACTCTGGTCCAGAATGAAGGCCACGTTGCTCTGGGCTACCTCGTAGCCCTGCTCAGCCAGCAGCAGATACTGGACCAGCGCAGCATCTGTCTCACCCTCCTTAAAGCTGCCGTAGGCCATCATGAGACGCTCCGACCAGCGACCACGCTCACACACGTTCTTGAAAAGCTGCAACGAAGATACAGACACACGGTGTGACACACCAAAACACTGGGTCTACGTAACACAATCAACAGAGAATGGAGCAGCAGCTCCAGGGTGCCTCACCTCCACAGCAGTGTGGCAGGAGCGCATCACGCCGGTACCAGTAGCATGCATCTGGGCTAAGTTGTAGAAGGCCAGGATGTGGCCAGCCTGTGAGGCCAGGTTGAAGAACTTAAGTGCCTGCTTGTAGTCACGCTTCACACCAATGCCATCTGAGGAAGGACAGGAAAAGGAGAATCAAATGGAGGAGAAAAGAAGTATTCCAGTCTACAGAAATGAAAATCATGTGAAGAAAAGAAAAGCGATTGAGGGCTGGTAAAAGAAACAGATTGTTCAAATCTTCAGATGCAGTTACAATATTTACCAGACAGAGAAAAAGGGAAAGCTATGAGGAGGCCATGACTTATTGTGTACCACAAGCACACCATGCACAGGTGTACAGACACACAGACACACAGACTGAGCCCTAAACACGTACTGTAATACATGGTGCCCAGCTGGAGTTGTCCGTCCACCCAGCCCTGCTCTGCTGCCTTCTGGAAGTATTTCAGTGCCATCTCATAGTTCTGAAGACACAAAAACACACAACTTTCAAATCGCTGCTCTGATTTCGGTATGAGGGACACCCTGATAGTATTCCTATTCCTAAAAGTAAAAGCTGAAAATTAAATTAGGCCTGAGAAAGCACATCTTTAAAATAAAAAATTTACAAAAACAACATGATTTTAAAAAGGATCGTAATATGTAACTCTTACCACAGGGACACCTCTTCCATATAGGTATGCCATGCCCAAGCCACTCTGTCCTACTGGATTACCCTGGATTTAAAAAAAAAAAAAAGCAAAAAGTAAATTAAAAGGATTGCCTCCAAGAAATTAAGTCAGTGAATCACAACTGAATAACACACATGAGCCAATAGGTCTGCTGTTCCTAAAACGAGTGCTGCGTTCTCTTGAATAACTCAAATGGAAAACGCTCATAGAAATACTAAAGGGTACATTTTGATGGAGTATTAAAGCCATATAAAACTCAGAATATCCAAGATTAAAGTCATAGAATTCACGAGGAAAAAAACGTGGATATTGACTGAGATTAAAGTGGTACCTTTACGATAAAAGAAAAAACGTAGAAATGTACAAAAACAAAATTTGGAAAAATACAGGTTTTTTTTATTTTATTTATTTATTTTTTTTACAAGGATACACAGTGCTTCATTTTGCATAGTTAACTTATCACAACACTAATTAATAAAGAAAAAACACTATTGTTCCAAGTTGTTTTCTTAAATATTCTAAGATTATAAAGTCACAAAGATATTTTCTGGTAAACTTTAACCTCAGAGAATATCAAAGTTTTTTTCTCTGAATATTACCCCTCTCCCCCGGCTCCGTAGTTACTTTTCTTTTAGCTACAATGGTCCTAATACGCAGTTGTAGAAATTACCCAGTTCAAATAGAGGTAAAGAGAGAGACAGAGTCTACAGTTTTCTTCTTACCAAGTCAGACGCCTTCTTAAAGTACTGCAGGGCCGTCTCGTTGTTCTGAGGGAGATACTCGCTGCCTTCTGAGTACATCTAAAGAAGAAAGAAGGAGAGACATCTCTTAGAAATCAAATACAAATGCATTGAACCGCCCTCCGTTAACACAGCAATGCCAAATGATTTCAGCTTTATTTATTTTGGATTCAATTTCGACCATCGCTCTGCTCTCCCACTTGTTGACTGCTTCACACAAGTTCTCACACTTTATGGGCAACATATTTATAATATTTACAAACACAGAAGTGAAACAGATGGATAAAAGGAACCGATTTGAATATAGTACATATATATAATATATAATACATATATAATACATATAATACAACAAGTATTTGTTGTTATGGTTAAAGGACAATGTCCAATAAGCTTGTCAGTGTAAAACTGTAATAAAACTCATTATTATCATCATTAAGTCTCATTACAAAGACATGAATCAGTTCCCACCATTGTTCCCATAGGCTGATAGAGACACAGGGCACGTCTCACTCACCTTGCCGAGGAAAGCCATAGCGTGTGTGTTCCCTGCATTTGCAGCCTGGGTGAAGTAGTCATACGCCCTCTGTTGGATAGAAAGCATCAGAAATACACTTAAAGCTTGGCTGGGTAATGTTTTGTGATATTTGTTAAAAATAATCAAATGCCCAAAAAAACAAAACCTGTCTGTCTGCCTGTCTGTCTGTCTGTCTGTCTGTCTGTCTGTCTGTCTGCCTGTCTGCCTGTCTGTCTGTCTGCCTGTCTGCCTGTCTGTCTGTCTGTCTGTCTGCCTGTCTGCCTGTCTGCCTGTCTGCCTGCCTGCCTGCCTGCCTGTCTGTCTGCCCGTGCACTCATAGCGCGTCACTGGAGTCTTCCACAAGCTGCTAGCTTGATAGTCGTGAGTACTAACGATAGCCATGTTTGTCGTTTACGTTTATTACGTTTACGTTCATAATGATCATTTTTGGTGAGTGGCTTCGGAGTGAGGCCTGAAGGGACGGGCTGTCACCAACTTGCCGACATTCTCGCTAGATTTAAAACAACTTTTAAAAGCCAGTGCTGCTAGCTACTTTCATTGGAAAATAGTTGGCAACATTGGGCTGGGTTTTTGTGGTTGGATAATTAAAAAAAAATCTATCTTACTATTTCTGGCTTGTTCAATGTTACATACCCAAGCTTTAACGGTTCAAACACAAGAATACAATAACTTAAAATGTGACTTTGAAAAAATATTTCACCTGATGATTTTGCTCTACTCCACGTCCTCCATGCAGGTGTAGCTGACCTAATCCCACCTATCAGGGGAAACAAACAAACACATTAGTATTATATATACATTACATTTCAAATTGATGACATCTTGTCTTCCTCTAATTATGTAAATGTAATATGGTTGAGAAACTGTTGGACAAATATGTATATTCTGACACAATGTAAACTGTAGCAACTTATGACCATCGTCAACTGTTGCTTTGTCTATGCACAATCAGGTCTATTTGCATTGCACAGTTAGTTTTTATTATAACACTTTTTATACTGAAGTTCTCCAAATTGCTACAGATTTATCTCATTTTTTATTTATTTTTTTCTAAAACTGCCTCTGATATGATCAATACATTCGATGTAGACACCTGTATTGCATTGAACAAAGAACCCTTATTGATGAGGACACTAGTTTACCTGAGCCTGAACATCTCCTTTCTCAGCTAGAAACTGATAGTACTGGATCAAGTCCTCCTCCAACATCCCACTGGTAGACCCTGGGTTCTCCACCTCATCCAGCAGCCTGATCCTCTGCACTGCTGAGCCCCCTGTCAGGGACACGTCACTGGCCACTGGAGAAAAAGCAGATGGAATAGAAATAGTTTGATCAGGTTATTTGCCCAAGAAGAACCAGGACATCACTCCTGAATATTGTTTTAAAAAGAAATGCAGTAAATGCTCACCCTGATTTGCCACAAGCCTGTAATGTGTTAGTGCTGACTCACAGCTCTGGGGAACACCCACACCTCCCCAGTATCTGTATCCCTAATGAGAAAAAATGAGAGGAAATATCGTTTTTTTTTTTTTTTATACTTCAGAAATAACGGGACTGTGTCATTGCTCCACTGACAGACAAATCAACTCACCAGAATCATATGAGCCACCAAGTTTCCACCCAGTGCACCAAAAGTGTAGTAAACCAGGGCCTGGCAAACAGAGTGTAGGTAATATGAGAACAATTGTTGGGGAAAGAGATGGACATTATATAATATTAATGTAGCAGATTTCCAAAAAAGTACCTTAGCCTGACTCGAGTTAACTCCAAGTCCTGCTGCGTACAGAAAGCCAAGAGCCTATGAATAAAGTAAACAAAACACACTGTTACACAGCTGACTCTCTCAGAGCAAATAATCTGCATATTTAACAAGATGTGAGGTGAAAATGACAGCCAAGATCTTTACCGTCTGAGCTTTAGGCGAGCCCTCTATGGCAAGCTTCTCAAACATTCCTTTGGCCTTGGTGACGTTTTGGCTCATGTAGTCTCCAAACAGCATGGCGTACGCCACCTTCTCCATGGCTTTCTGGTGGCCTTTCTCTGCTACTTTCAGCAGCTTTTCGTATAATCTGGCAGAGTGGTTGGACAGGCAGAGGTGTACACAATGATGTGTACATAACAAACAGTACTGACATGACATCTAAAGCAAATAAGAATGTTCTGAGCTAAGTAATAAAGCACACATAAATTAGATATAGCCAAAAACTCAATTCAAAACTAATCAGATAATGTTGACTGCTAGGTAATCAACAAGCTTAAGGCCACATAGGATGAAATGTTTTACATTTTTTGCCCTGAAAAAAATTATAGTATTTTTGTCATCCATTTATTATAAACAAATCCAAATGCTTCTTACAAAAATACAGAGGTTTTCAAGACAGAAGATTCAGAAACAAGTTGATTAAAAAATAAAAAATAAAAATAGCAATGGAATGAATCAGAGGGAAGAAACTCACTCTTTCTTCTGGGTCCTCCTGGTGGTGGCATTGAGCATGCGCAGGACAGTCTGATACTGCTCCTCAGCCTCCTCTGCCTGCAGCCTCTGCTGTGCCTGCTCCTCCGCTGAGGGAAAGAGAGGAGAAACCAATGAGAACATGCAAATGAAAAAATAATTTTTTTTTTAAAAAAAGGGTTATAAAACTTTGGCAGCAGAGGGGGCAATAGTAATTCTGGAAATATAATCATTATGCACTCCTAGGGTGGTTTCCATCATCAGTTTCATTAGCTGTTGAGCTTTTCACAGGCTTTTATTTTGATGAGGAAATAATTATCAGTAAACAAATCCTATAACAATTTATCTTTATTTAGGCTTCCAAATGAAACACTACAAAGGCCGTTATAGGTTTGTCCTATTGGCTTTGAGGAAGTGTTCGCCTTTTGGCAGCCAAGGTATTAAGTTGAAGACTTACTCTCACAGAAGCCCCACTTCTTCTCCTGGTCATAGTCGTAGATTGTGGCACACCACAGCCGTCCATCCCCCCGTCCATCAGTGGTACAGTCCATGTACTCCATCCCCTGGAAGAGGAAGGGGAAGATGCAGGGCTCTCCATGGGCTGTACCTCCATTCACCACAGGAACTGTATAAATAAAACCATGTAATTATAATAGATGATAGACAGTAAAAAATAACTGGATGTGGTATGATAACATAAAAATATGCATTTTAAAAATCCCATGTAGGTTGGAAAAAAAAGTCCCTGATATTTAGAATTATTATCCATCATATAATTCAAGGTACCTGCTTTCTTGGGCATATAAACAAAATTACCAATAGGTGGGTAGCTGGGTATGGCTTGAACGTGCAATCCTCTTGAGACATAACAATATTTCTCGAACATCTTTGTGGTATCACATCAAACCACCTGCTGCTTTTGACAAAGACTTGGAATTGTAGGGTTTGGCCTTCCCTCCTGCCCCATCTGGTATAACCACATGTTTATGGCAGGTGGACATGTTTTGCGCGACAGGCAGCAGCAGCATATATACACGTATATGTATATATAACGATAATATGCTAGCTTTTAAAAAATTTTAAAAAGAAATTCAGTCTGACTGATTCTGCCTGTCTTACATATTTTCAATTATCATTATTGTTTAAGAAGAAATGTAAGGATGGCATTGTCCCTGTCGCGTGCTCACAACATGATCAACATTTTATAAAGGCCACCACATTCAAAAAAGGTAGAGTGAACAATATGTATAGATCATTAGCATGTGCGTCACCTGATGCCTACTGCTCCACACAGCTCGGCAATCAAGTCCTCTTAATGAGTAAGATATAAAGTATTTCAGTAGAACACACTGTGCAGAGCTCCTATTACTCCGACAGGACTTTCCAAAATTGACGACAATTATCTTTGCCAAAGTTGGCATGGTTTTTAGATCAGGGGTTCTTTGTTACATCTGTTGGGCACATGTTTTGGTCCAAGATAGTTTCAGTTATGAATGAAACCCTACATGCAAATTTGTGGTTGGTCGTGTACTGTATGTTTGCTGGACCAGAAGTTTGAAGTGGTTTGCTCATTTCCAAATGAACTGTCTATTCACGCTGGGATGCCATTCGGCAAAAAGAATAATCTTTGGGACATGGTTAGGAACGTTTTGGAAACATACTATGTGCCATAGCCTTTGCTATAGTATCCCATCAGTATATATATATATATATATATATATATATATATAAGTGTATGTATATACATACGTTATATACATATAAAACACACACCTTCCCTTCCCCCTCCTCCTCATCTCCATTCATTTTTTTTTGTAATATTTTGTATTGAGTGTCAGTAAATGTCCATCTTACAATCTTAATTTTATACTTGTGCAAGATGGCAGCAGGAAAATTACTAACAATCCCCAAGTAAAATGATGTAACTGGCTGCAACAGGAGCCACAGGTGCAAGACGCTGCTAATTTCTCATGGGGTTTGCCATTAATCCAATCTGGCTCTACCCTGAAACCACACGCCTTTGCTCAGTCAGTAAAAGTGAAAACAGGTTAACGTGTGAAGACTCAACAAAGCTCACAAAATAAGACGGACAGATGCGAGTTCAAACAAGGAGAAAACCTGAGAGCGTTGAGGAGTAAAGCTACAGTACTGACAGACCAGCCACAATAGCCATAAATGCTTAGAAAAGAGCTTAGATGTTCCTGAACTATACTACAAAAATATCCTACCACTTAACACATATAACTCACATGGAGTATATAAAATCTCACTTTATTTAACCACATGCATCATAATCATGACACTCGAGGGTGTCCTGTCCTAGTTGGTGTTCACATGCCATTGCATGCTGCTGGAGCCACATTTTCTAGTGCAACGTGTCATAGCTATTCCACTGTTCCATCCATTCCTGACTTTAATTGGACAGGCAAACCCACTCTACTCATAAGTCAGTCTGCTAAAAGTGACAGAAAGTATGCCAGCTCATGATCTTTGTCTCACACAGACATTTGGAAAGTCAAGAAAAACAAACCATGGCCAGAAAGCAGCAGAGCGTGCGTATGGTAGTTAAAAACACAGAAGTTCAACTCAATTCATAACATTCAAGACACTAAACTCAACGATAAATCATCTTTGAGGATTTCAAGTAGCTGATTGGAAAGAGTTCAGAGTTAACCAACTAAACCAGTGGTTCTTTTTTTTTGGCTGCACTGCAAAAAGTATTTACAGCTCGTTATTTGAGCTAACGTTTTAGTCCTTACCCTCTTTAGGTTTCTCCTCAACTGGAGGAGGCTGCTCAGGCAGGTCCTCCTTCTCCTCTCCCTCCAGTAAATCCCCAGGGGACTGTTTCTCCTCTTCTGGCTGGGAGACTTCATGACCAGAGGTCACAGACGCACCAGCCACAATTCCTGATGCCAGACGGATGTCTTCCTCTTCAGAGTCTGGGTCATGGTAAGACTGGAGGGATGAAAAAATAAGGTATTTAAATAAACAGAAGAGGAAAATCACATTGCATATATACAATATGCATTATATTTTATAGGAAAATACCACAAATTTCACTCAAGTGGCTTTATGATTTTTTTTTTTTATGATTAGTCTTGCAACACTTATCTGCTCACTACTTTGTCTTGCGACCAACTTTTTATTAAATTTACAGGCCATCTTCACACAGTGGAACAAACATACAGATATAAAATTATACATACGCAAGTACAAAACAGAAAGAGGGGCAAGGAGCATCACCTTGCCGACCATACTTGCAGTTTCACTAATATTACAGGTAATGGTTGTTCGCAATTGTAGAAGTTCAACTATTCACATACATTTTAACACAACATTTCAGAACTGTACACTAAGTTAGCCGTGTACCCCCTCATACTCGTCCTACAATGTATCAGGATATGCATATATCTACAATCATATTTTACATGTATATCACCAAGTCAGCCGCTCTTTTAATGGCCTCTAATGTTTCACCTTTAGCATTGTTTACAGATGCAATTGACAGTTCTAAGACTTATAAGTTATGAAAGGAAGATATCCATTGATTAATAAATAGACCATGTGGGGGTTTCCATCTTGTGATAAGGATGTTTTGGCTGCAGTTAGGCAGCGGGGAAAAAAAACTTTTTCTGATGGTTTAATAAATGAAGAGAAGAATCATTGTTCAGCAATACAATATTTGGGAAGCACATTATCTGAACCACAATGATATCAGATACTATGTTAATAACTTTGCTCCAAAACTGCTTAACTGGAGTACACTCATGTACAACATGTGTACACACGTACCAATAGTCTTGGTCACACAGAAAGTATATTCGGCTTGGCTGCCTTAATCAGCCTTAGCCGACAGCATGGCCTAGTTGACAGACATTATCTGTGTATCATTTTGTACTGTATCAATTGGTAATTATAATTATGAGATGTTAGAGAAATTGTTTTTAAAAAATTTTTTGTCCAATCAATAGCGTGCTCACTTCTTCTTATTTGGATTAGAAAAGTAGAATAGAATATAAACTTTTGGATTTCTCTTATGAAGAGCCAATTTGAAATCAAAACACTTTCCTCATACAATAAAGAACACATTTGAATGAGAGTCATTTAGAAAATAGATACGAGTCACCTGGACGAAATAGATTAGCTTTTCTCACTGGTAAATTTAAACGCAACAGTGCAAAGTTGTGATTAAGTACCTCCTCCTAAAATGTACCAAATCATCTGGTTAACACCAAGGTGAAGTGTATTTAAAACATATTGTAGGTAATAGCTTGGATAGAGCTACAACATAAATCTAGTCATTCATCCTCGGTTTGATGTGCAGAACTTGAAGACCAAGATCAAACAGCTCATGACCTACCTTTAGCTCTGGTCCGTCATTCCCGTGTTGCTCTTCATCTGAAAAGTATTAATATGGCAGTAGTAAACACAGTGTAAACTTGAAATGGACAAAGAAGTTAGCTAAATATAAACAGCAGCTTGCAACAGTTTAAGAAACATAGACACTTCTTTCCGCTCAGATATTAGACAGTTATATATCATACTTACCAGCAGTTATTCCTTTGACGAAGACAATCAGCAGAATAGTGACAAAAAAAAACGTTCTTGCCGTCTTAAAATACCTTTTATAGCCCATTGTTGTTGATGTTGACAAGCTAACAATCTGCTAGCTGTAGCTGCTGATCTTTCTATCACCAAACATTCAGCTACAGTTGAGTCACTCTATGATATGTAGCATAAATAAACTCACACACACGCTCAACAAAACGGTACGGTATTCTCTCTGGAGAGCAACTTGGTTGACTTTAGATACTGTAGCTGTCAAACAAGCTAACAAATTCCAATGCAAAGCTGCGCTAGCAGAGTAGTAACTGACGTTTAACGTTAGCTAGCTAACGAGCGAGTGTTACATAGCCACACAAAAGACCAACCAAACGGCACACTATTTGCAAGAGACGCAACTCTTTGGTCTACAAAATGGTTGCCAACTACCTCTAGGTACTCCCAAACATTTAAGTTTAACAACAACATGCAAAAGCTTTAGCCTTTGATTCATATGAACCAGATTTTACTTAGCTGTCCATGTTAAGCCCCTACTACTGATCGACACTTCCTATTCCCCCAATTTGGCCAATCACAGCTCGTTCCGTTTGACAGTAGCCAATGAGCGACCACCTAAGACGTGTCAGCGAATCCGGTTCGTACACAATTATGTTTCTAGTTGATGGGTTTGTCCACGACACCAAAACACGGTATAGAGATAAGAAATCCGATAGAGGCGGTTGCTTTGGACACGTTATTAGATAACATTATATTAGTATAGTTATTAGTGTCATAACCGTAGTGAATTCGGAATATAGAAATATAAAGATGAAGATAAATGAACAGCATTATTAGGTAAATGCAATGTGAAAGAAATGTGTCTTGCAAGGACACCCAAGAATTATGCAATTACTGTAATGTTTTAATCTTTGCTACAGTTATATCCGGTATGCAAACACGGTCAGGGGTTTTGAAGAGCTTTAAGGAAATAAAGAGCCCCAAAATAGACGGTTGGTATTATACCATCACTTTGGACAGATTTGAAGTTGGTATGAGCTTAATTTATTGTAACAAATGTAAGGAGACCGATTGTAAAGGTGTTATTACAGGTCATTTACAAAAAAAGAACGTCACCTGTTTTATGTCTCAGTGTTATGTGGTGTCCGGATGGTTCTGTTCTGCTTTTGTTTGATGTGTTGGAACAACATTTCACAGAAGCCTGCATTAGAAAATTAAATGGGTATACAAAGTACTAACAACAGCAGTGTTTTGTATAAAGCACTTTATTGTGTTGCTGCTTTGAAAGAGTAATTCCAAAGCTGCACGTGTGTATCATTTCGTTGCAAAAATGCCATTTTGAGAAAGGATTGTTCCGCTTTGATTGCAGGGTTTCATGTTGACATGGAAGTGAAATGTTTATCACTAAGTGTTGTCTTATTTGTCTTGTGTGTACTTTTGACATGAGCCAAATACCGCCACAAGTTTATAAGCAATCGCAAAAGACTGTTCGCTTGTGAAAATGGAATCTGTAATTGTGATAGTACTTTTACCATATTCAATGCAAGCTGTACTTTATAAAGTTGTAACCAATGTGCGTATGTGTAGGTCTATGTATGATGGCAGTGTATATCCTCCTTCAGCACAATATTAACTGCAGAAACTTTTTCTTTTTCTGCTATTTTTTTATTATACTATATATATGTCGCTACTTGTTTATTTATATTAGTTTTAAATGAGTAAACTACAAAGATATGCATTTCTTAGTTTCATGGGAGGTCTTGTATCAGGTAAATAAAATACTTGCATCTATAATAATCATTTTCGTGTCCTTTAATTGGCTGTAATAGTGTTGCCTTGCCTTAAGAGTTTCCGCAGCCTCATATTAGTTTCCCAATTAAATACAAAACACTGTACGACCACTCTTGACTGTTATTGCAGTCAGCATCAACCTCAACTGTTACCACAAGGAGAGGAGATGGAGTCTGTCTCTGACTCTTAGTAAACCAGTGCACTTCTCAGGCCCTATAAGCCCCACTAAAACCCCCACTAAAACCATTAACACTCTGGCCCTTTGACTAAGTGGGGCCCTTAATTCTCACAGGAAATTATCAGGGCTGTTCGCTACCTGGTGGAGAGAGGGAATTTACTGTGAGGTCTGTACATTTAACAGTGGAGATTATTGAGCTCATATGAAACTCAGAAGTGAGCCAAACTATAACAAACACAACGCAATGGTATTCAAAGTCACCAAAACAGATTAGTTTTTTCCATACATAAGCACTCATGCAAGCAGATGTGGTCATTAATAACGGCATGTTTATTTACAGGCTGCTTTAGTGGTCATTTCAGAGGCAGTAATAATCATTATTTGGAAAACATTCACAGTAAACAAGATAATACAAGGCAGGGAGGGACTCAGTTCAAACAGTAACACATAATTTGTACTCCACAGCTTTCCACAAGAGAAATATCTGTAATGTTTGACGTTGTAGTGCAGAAATGATCCTCCAAAGGCTGTCGAAACTGGGAGAAACCATACCGAATCGGATTAAATTTTTGTTGAAAGCCAAGGGAAGCACAGTTATGTGCCAAAAAGATAAAATGTAGAGATTTTAGTACAAAACTTGAAAGGCAATTAATGAATTCAATGCGAGCGAACACACAAGCGACTATACATATATAAAAATGTGTTTGTTCACATTTGTACACTGGCAAGTAGCAGTTTCCGAAGACGGATCACACAGTAACACACTCAAACATAAACTGTTTCAAATGTTCAGCAATATTAATGTACCATAAAAACAGTGATGTCATCATTGGTGCCCAGGTTGGCCGTCAGCGACGACATAATTATAAAAAGGTTTTAGAGTCACTGTTGCCGCTTAAGGGGCCCCTCCCTTACATATAACTTACAGTACAGTAGTACTTCATCACCTCTCAGCTCTCTGAAGTCCCCATCCATCTTTGGACCCTTTAACATTCACATATTCACTCCAAAGTTCATTCCCACAAGTTACAGTGAAGTGCTTATATATATATATATACGTTTTTAGGGCTTTTAATAAAATTATAAATAAATAAAAGCCAATGTTCTAAAAATTTGTAATACAGAAAATATGCGTATTTGTTAGGTAATTGATTCACGATTCTAATTTTTTTTTTTTTTATTGTCCCAAACAATAAAATGTTTTATTATTATTATTTCAGATTATTACTGCAGACACAATAAAGTGATTAGTGGCAATAAATCACAGTATACGACTGCAATACTTTAGAGTATCACATAATATTAAGAATCACAATGTTGTTGCTCAAGTGCTGGGACAAAACGTGTATTTCCACCCAAGAAGAAAATGGGGTCTGTTAGGCCTCCAGAGATAACAGGGTATTCAAAAACAGTGGTTTTCTTTTACGTGGACAACTGTCTGTTACTGTGGGCTAGTGGTACCTGAGGCCAGAAATTGTAGCATAAGGCAGGGGGGGAAAAAAAGAAAAAAGTCTGTGTTATTGTAAATCAAAGCACATCATTTTCCTTTTTCTTGTTTGAAAATGTGAAGAAAAAAAAAACGCAACACAGATTTCAACAAACGTTTTAAGACTGCAATTGGACTTCTTGTATTTTTTTGGCCTTTTTCAGGGCAGGCCAATTACATGAAGCGCAGCAACCATTGGGTTAAAAAAAAAAAAAAATCAACAAGTTGCATGAAGCAAACGGTTTGAGTAGTCTCAGAACCAGCAGAAACCACAGAGAACCAGGTGACGTCTCCTTTTATTAGGACACAGTGAGGGAACAATTCGGGGCAGTCCATTATCCAGCAGGGCATGATGGTGAGGAGTTTATCGCTGCACAGCTTTGATGACCCATTCTGCTGTAGGGTTCAGCTGGAAGAGGTCTTTCATATACGTTTCCCCATCTAGACATCTCTCCTCTAAAGGATGACAGATATGGAGAAAGAGAGGCAGAGAGAGACACATGATGTAGTCATTATAACAGTGATGGATTACTGCACTCGCCTTCGGCCTTTAGACCCACAATAGGAAGCACGTTTTTTTCAACATTAGGGCCTGCTCACAAGCCCGGTTATCAACAGAGAATACCAATTCTAAACACTGTAATTAATCCATTTTTAGTAGGAGCAGGACTTACTGATGCTTCCACCAATCTCATAGAGACTCAGCTCTTCTCGCTTCACTGCCACTGAACTGGAAGAATGAAGAGAGAAAAAGTGGTAAGGTAAGTAAGGGAAAGAGTTAAAGCTAGGGTAGGCAGTTTTTGGGGGCATCATTGGGCTAAACTAAATAATAACTTTTCAGCTTATTGTAATTCAAGTGGTACCCCAAGTACTAGTCATTCATTTCAAACATCATTCCGATCATGATTGTGACCCCGATGACGCTATATAGCAATTAGCTATAAAGTTAGCTCCCGGCTGCTAAGCCATTGGCTACGGTTAGTAGAAGGCTAAACTATTAGCAACATTTTCTCCCGGCCTCTGAAATTCTTCGCTCTTTTTGATAAATCCTTCTGTGGGCAATTGTTGCCAATGCTTGAATAGCTACTTTTCCTGCCGTTGAACCACCTGAAGTGACAATTGTAGCCAATAGGAACACTCTCTCTCTGAAATGACCTGTGATTGGCCAAAGTCTGACGCCACTGGCTAGACTTTCTAAAGCCTGAAAACAGAGCTTAGACCACTTGAGCTTAAATATGCCAAGAGGTTATTATGGATTTGATGACACAGAAAAATATTGCCTACCCCATCGTTAAGGAGATATAAAGAGAGGGCAGACCTTATATAGACAAGACAAACACTGTGTGTATTTGTACAGTGCTCTATGTACACACATTACCTGTCCTGGCTGAGGAAGCGTGTCAATACATCAGCAGCCTGCAACTCTTCAGTGAGCTGGACTGCCATGGACACTTTACTGAACTGTGGTGCTTGAACTCGAATAAATCCCTGAGAGCTCTCCTGGTTGTAAACACAGACGGAGACAAACAGAGAGGGAGAAAGAGAAACACACAGTTAATCATGGGGCCATAAACACTTTACAATAAGGACACTGTCCTCATCTCATACAAACACTCACATGAGACGGAGACTTCAGACTACAAAAATGTGGAACTTGGATAAATTCCTGCTCTCTCGTTTAATAAACTCCGAACACTGTTTGGTCTCACAGCACTTAGCTGAGCATGCAGGGTCAAGTGTTGCCGTAGTTACCACTATATTGTCAAGATGAACAGCACTCTCTAATGTGCTGCTATACTCTGCTAGCTTAGCTGTCTTTCAGTATAATATCATAGTAGCCTGTTCGCTAAAGATCTACGAGAAACGACTGTCAGAGCTCCACAAAAAATATTTTTTTAAAAAGAAAAATTAGTAAATTTTCAAATGTTTTGTGCTGATTAAATATTACTAAATACATACATTTAAAATAAATATAGTGTATATATGAAAGGTTGAAAACCATTGCAGTGGCGGGACTGATCGACTGTCCTGTTTTTAGGTCTGTAAGAATAACATTCCTATACATCACCACTAGATGGCACTATACTCTGTAGACTGTATAAGAAATAGTGCCGCTAGACTCAGACTTATTATGACCTCCATAGAATGATTGGTTGGCATCAGAATTGTGACTATTAAAGAGGTGTTTATTGTGTCATACTATTTAAAATTAGCTATATTTTATTTATCTAGCACTGGCATACATGGTCAGTATTAGGGAAGTACCTAATACTTTAAAGCTTCATTCATAAACAACATTCAAATGCTGTTATTTTCCATTCATTGTTTTTAAACGCCTTATTTCTTCACACTTGCAGATAAAGATTAGGCTACAGTTATATTATTATACTATTTGTATAAATAGATTCCAGTGGTGGCTGCGTACGATTGATCCAAGACTCATATGATCGAAGCATTTTAAATAATTTCAGCGCAATCAATCCATATTTGTTGGCATGTGTGTGCCTTTTAGCCTTTGAAAATTCAACATTTTCACTGCAGTCCCCTGCTTGCCGCACACAAAGAGAGGAACGCACCTAGATTTACAGGGCGGTCTAGCAGCAATCTAACAGCACCATGAATTACATTTATATAACCACAATAACAAGTGTTTTAGGGTGATGACATAATAAAATATGACAGACATTCAAAGCTTCAATTGAAAACATAAAAAGAACATTTGAATGTAAAATAAAATGACTTTCGGCACAGCCCTCGCCACCATTAAAGGATGTAGGGAAGCCTTGGCTTTGGTTCAGACGCCTTTACTGGCTGTTTACTGGCAATATTGGAGTTGAGGCATACAGTGCTCGAGGCTTAAACAAGATGCATATGGGTGTCAAGTAAATGGTTAAGTTTCAATCAATATCAAAAGGTCGCCAACAGCTGCATAACCATAGAATGAAAACTCCTACCTCAGGGACAGCTTTATCGGATGGTTTGTCGGTGGTCATCTTCTTCAGCAGCTTTCTGACAGCTCTCTCTTTATTTGGTTTCCGATGACTTTCCATGTTTTGATTTCTGACCTGGGTCATAATGAACTTGGGGATCTGGAGATAAGACGCACACAAGCGGGATATTTAGTCCACACTGTACCATCCTCCATACTGAATGAAGAAAATTCATCTGTGTGCTTTTAAGAGTAACTATGCCTAATCAGGGTGGTTGATTTCAACTATACAAGTGTTGATATGGACAAAATGATGTAGAAATAGCTTATGTGGCGACTCTAATGGCAGGATGCGTCGAGCCAGAGGGCTGCTTTGATCTTTACCGTCCACAGAAGATTCTGGTATCGAATCAGCAGCCGGACGATGTTGGCTGTGCTTGTTGCCATGGAGAACTCCTGCTGTTCTGTAACCTTGGAGCGGAAGCCTTTGAACATGAAGATGTTGGGTGCCATGACAACAGAGACATTGTTGAGAGTCATTTTATTCTTGGCCTGGTGGTCAATCACACGCTGGAAAAACTCCACTAGTGCCTGGGGAAGCAAACAGAAATCCCATTTACGGTAATAATAGTCGAAAGGTTTCTTATTTATTGAAGTGAAACGTGTGCATTTACCTTCAAAGTATCCCGATTGGTCTCAGGTAACAAAAGGACCAGCAGGTTCAAAGCCTGCAACTGCTGCTTCTTTGTGGGGAGCTCTTCAAAACACACATACACAGAAATGTTTAGTGCAAGTTAATGTGGCTGTGAAGCTCTTTGTGATTAAACAGAATACTTCACGAACAGAAGCTTCACTTACTGTTGACAGCTATAAATGCGTTGAGGTACTCCACAGTCAGCAAGGGATGGGGCAGCTCCCTGATGAACAGCTTCAAAAGGCTAGCAGCATCGTGCTGCTTCAACTGTTGCCATGGAAACACCCCGTCATAGAAAGAGGACTCGAACTCCTGGCACAGCGACTGGTTTGGGACAGAAATGCAAAGGCAAGCTAGTATCACTACTTTATCAACCTAAACAAAGTCGTGGCACTAACACCTAAATATTATTTACATTATTTTTTACACCTATTCTATTTAAGTTGTAAAATGTTATTCTATTTTATTGTTATTTTAATAATCACTGATGTTATTGAAATCAAGTTGTAATTCTTTTAATTATTTTTTATTTTAATTAAAGCACTTACTTATTGTATTTAAGTTGTTTATTGTTATTAATCATTTACCTATTATATTAAGTATACTTAATATTTAGTATAAGTTGTACTTTTTTATTTTTAATTATTTTATTAAGCACTTACTTTAATGTATTTAAGTAGTAAAAGTATTATTCTATTTTATGGATATTTTCTTATTCTAGTTTTTATTTCACACTATTACCGTTATTAAAGCTTCTAAATCTATTTTATTTCATTTTCATCGTCTCCTGTGCATTGGTCTCAAATTGTTAAATTGTTGCATTGGTTTGGTCTTTTCTGCTGTTTTCACGGTCTAAGTCTTATTTTTTGGTATGAAAGGTGCTATACAGCTAAAGTATGATTGATTGATTTTACAATGTGTCTGTAGTGATGGCAGTCAAATGACAAACCTTGACTCTAGTGGCCGCTCCAGGGATCCGTAGAAGCCCCTCTGTGTCCAATCCTTCCTCCTCAATATGATTAATGAGCTGGGGATGAGAAAGAGAGAAGTACAGGTAAAACATCACAAGTAGAAAAGGTAACGTCAGTCCCATATACTTAAGATTCAGGTTGCACTGTGTGTAATGTAAATTGTGTAGGATGCATACATATATCGCTTTTGTTTGACCAATTACTGTTACAAGGTTTCCTCTCATCATAGCTGTAACGATGAATGGTCCACGTCTCAGACTGACAGTGTGACTCACCCTCTGCAGTATGAATGGCACTTTAGTCCCAGCACTGCGTCTCTGGTCCTGTTCCAATAAAGTGGCAAGAGGAACGCCAAACAGACCACTTTCTGCCACACAAAAGCACAAATATTTAGTAAAAACAGAAATATCTTCATACAGTACATTAACTGTATGTGTTTAACTGGGAAAAAAAAAGGTCATTTGTAATTCATTTTAGCTATTTTGAATGAAGTGTTTACGTATATATCCCTCTTTGTAAACGTGTGTGTGTATATGTTCTTATTTGTTGTTTTTGTATGTGGTGAGGTGAGAAAGTTTATCTTCAGGGCTCATATGTACATGTTAATATGGTGTGTAAGTGTGTGAGTGTGTGTGTACCTTTAGTCTTTACTTTGACGGCTTTGGGCGCCTTCACGTCGATCCCAGCAGTGTCGAACAGAGCAGTCGACTCCACAAGCACCAGTCTGCGCACCTGACAGAACATTACAGACATATAAATATAAGACAATAATATTAAATAGTAACTGGTTTAAGGAAACATTCAACTAAATAATCTCTTATAGGGCAATGTGTCTCATGAAGGAATCATAAAATAGTCAATAAAAATCATGATATTGTGGGTATAAATCGGCAGACATGAATCTCTTTAACATACTGCGTGTGACGGCCATGAAGCGGATGACAAGGACATAGAAACAGTCACACACACCAAAACTAAATTCCTAGCTACAAACAATAAAACTAAATGTGGACAATAAAAAAAAAAATGGAACAAGATTTATATAAAAGATAAGACTTAAAATAACATTTATCAATCCAGCCCAAGAGTACTCCTGCCCCATACCAATCCCAAATTGAGTTTTGTGCCTTTTTCTTCTATCTATTAATTTAACTTATAAAAAGTAGTATAAAAAAAGTGCAATGGACTCAGAAGTAAACAATTGTCTGGAAAATTGTATTGGAAAATGTATCCACAGATCATATTATCTGGTCCCATCACATTTCCCTTTATTCTCTTACCTTTTTCATATCCAGAGGAGACAGATCTCCTATTCTGGTCTGACCCGTTTTATCTCGGAGCACCTTAAAGTTCTGGAGAGGGAAAACAAAGCGAGGGAGACAGAGGGGCGTCAGTGACTCTGAGAGAAAACACTGAAAGTAAACACTGTGCCAAATTAATTTCGACTTTTATATTGAAGGCTGAATGTGTCTGTAGTGACTATAAACCTTTTATGAACAGGTCGCACAGTGGATGGTTATACCATCTTAAACCAGCAGGGGGCACTACAGACCAGCACTCAAACTGCTCACGCACACAAACGCTGCTTTCTGCTGATATGCAACACAAGCTGTATGTCATAAGGTATGCTTAATAAAAAGTCTACCTGTACTGTTTAACCTTCACTAACTATACATAGGATATTCTAATGTATTTTACATTTCATTCTACACTTTCTATCCTGTTTTTATTACATTACAGGGCCAAAACAACACAAAAACAACTTGACTGAACTATAACTTAAGAATATAATTTTCCAGATCCACTATGGAGCATAACGTAAAACTTATGGTCATAAGTTAGAAACTGCTCTGGTTGTAAAACTGCAAGACACACATCCAATGCCAGCTAAGGTCCAACTATTTTCAGAATGAATCTAATTACATTACATTCAGGTGCAACATATACATTTTGTCACACCTAAAAGTGCACAGTGAGCAAAAAAAAAATTCACTATCTCCGGTAATCATTGACCCCCAACAAATAATGTGTTATCAATACAAGCTCTAATATAACCCTGCACTAAAGAATGCTAACAGCAAGAGAGCAATTCAAAGTGTAACTTCATATGAATGCATGCCAACGCGATAAATCAGTGCATGCCGTTGATTCCTTGCGGCTACACCATATGGCTCAGTGCATCAGTAAAGAAACACAGCTGAGGAAGATAATGCCGACATAGCCTTTGTGTACAGATATGTGACTCACCGGTAGCTTATCGTCAGGAGAGTTCGAGCTAGCGGTGACCTTTAACCTTTGGTGATTGTCCCTGTAAGAGAGCGCCTGCTCTGAAAAGGCCACTTCAACATTCAGCTCTGTCTCTGTTTCTGCAGAGACACATACGAAAAAACAAATAAAAGATACAACCACACAAGTGTAGAAGTACAAATGTGTTTATGTAGGCAAAGCACAGTGTGTATACACACAGAATGACATTAAAATGTGGTTTACTGTTAGTTAGTTTAGTTAATGCAACAGTGTTTAAGTCACTGTAGCGCAAAGAGGAAGAAAGAGAGGCATGCTGCTTTTTCTGTAACTATAACTTCTCCATTGGCTCCATTGAATGTTGCACCCATGTTAAAAAAGGATGTGAGAAAAGCGCTCTCTAAAAAAAAAGTTTATGATCATAATTATTATTTAGAAAAGCTTATCATTCTGTGAAGATCTGAAACGGTGGAATAAAGTTACATTGTATTGTTTTAGCTTATATTTCCATCTAATCTTCTTATTTCCATTTGTATAGTAGCCACAAACAGCACTTCCTATAAATATCTGCAAGCTAAAAAAAAAAAAAAAAAAAATAAGTATTGTTTTCTATTGTGTCACACTGCATCGTGTTTAATTATTTCTAGTCTATTTTTTCCAACATGTGTTTGTGAGTTGCTAGACAGTAGTAAAAATAGTTTATTTGGGTCTCAGTTTGTCATTCTCCATGGTGACTCGTGTGTGTGTGTGTGTGTGTGTGTGTGTGTGTGTGTGTGTGTGTGTATATGTGTGTGTGTGTGTGTGTGTGTTGCACGCACCGGCTGAAGTGACTTCTTTTTGTCCATTCTCACTTACGCCCTCGAGTTTACTAGGCTCCTCATCCTGCAGCAGAGACACATCAGCGTACAGCTCACAGTGTAATGTTCCACCAGTCACAGATTCACACACATCTCCCCCCTCGTTACATTTTTCCATGTTACATATTATCTTGTCTGTTAATTAGTGGACAAACTGTGTGTCCATGTGAAAAAAATGTGCAAGACTGACCGGAGTACTTTGCAGTAGTACTTTTACCCAAATCAATATACATATATTTTCCATATATTGGATATGAATCCAGTCAGTCTAGTGTGTTGAAGGGACTTTTTTTTTTTGCAGTACTGGAGTGATATTTGGTGGTGTAAAAAACAGCTTGGTAATTGGTTACTGATTACCACCAGACTGGAGAAGTAACAACAAACGCACATTTAGCAAAGTTGTGTTGTGTGTTTCTTTTTTCTTGCCATCTGTTTAATGAGGTCTTAAAATGTTACACAGATTCAAATGTTTAATAAAACAGATTTGTTAAAAAATGTATTCATAAACAATGTCACAGCTGACCACATGTAAATGTAAATTTAATTTATCTGGCGTTTCAAGTTTATCCTCTCATATATTCTTTCATATTGATACAATATAATTAGTTTGTGTTTGTGTGTGTTTGCATCTCCTCACCTTTTCAGGAGGTCTGAATATATCCCTAACATCAGGAACGTGTTGCCGGTTGCGTCGGCGTAGCAACGTCTGCTGTAGTGATGTCACACGACGTTCTACCGCTGCCGCCTGAGATCTGGTCAGCGTGGACAGAAACACCGCGCTGTCTTCTTCCTGTCAGTCAAACAATCAGACTCAAGCATGAGTCAATAGAAATAATATATATACAACAATATCTATACAGTACATCTATGCAGTACATCTATACAGTATATGTACCGTATACAGTATATCTATACAGTACATCTATACAGTACATCTTCACAGTATATCTATAC
>CALSBV010012075.1:957506-970469 GCA_943590825.1 Bovichtus diacanthus | reverse complement strand
ACACACACACACACACACACACACACACACACACACACACACACGTTTAAAGACACGAGGAGGATTATGCACACACACACACACTCTCTCTCTCCCCGTCTCCTTCCTCACCTGAGATGAAGGTAGTAGGCAAGTCTGGAGACCATTGTGTCCGTCTGTGTCTGCATCTTGTCACAGTGTTTAACGGAGCATGACCTGTAAAAGTAAAAAGCATTTTTATTCTTTATTTATACTTTCCTACTGTACATGTGTTGGACTTTGATTTCAGGATGTATATTAAAAATCTAAGACAATATGACAGTCACTTGTTAGTCGACTGAAAAGTAAGTAACCGCTGATTTACCGAAGGTGAAGAGGTGTTTTATACAATGCTTGTGATATAATGACGAACAGACCTACTGACCATATGCTGGGAGATAATGGTGAACACACTGCGACTAGTGGATTAGCCAAAGAGGTCAATCAGATTGTTCTGCTCCTCCATCTGCCCCTGATCCCCCACTACTCCGTCTGTCTAGTTACTACAAATCACTCACTTCCCTCTCTGACTCTAGTGCACTGTGCCTCTTCACACAATATGGCAGCATGTGTGTGTGTCTGTGTGCGTGCGATGAGGGCAGTTAATGAGGACAATATTATGTCGCCACAAAGGCGGGGAGGTTGATGGCTACTTATAGTAGCTCTGGGGAACTCACAATGAAGCCGTGGGTCCTGGTAAATTTAAAAATAGTAATTAGACATAATCAACTTTTCCATTTTCAAGGATATATATATATATATATATATATATATATATATATATTATTCAATGAGTTTAGCCTACTTGATCATTTGTCTGGCAATACACAGAACGTTTTCAGCAATCCCCCTCTTCATTAGTGTTTACAAATGCAGGGATACAATCTCTATTTAAAGACAGGGGACACAATCAGGTGAATGTAATCACCAATCACTGCGACTGCACCCAGCATGGAGTCAGAGAACCTCAAAGTCAGTGATTGCTCTACATAGAAACTCTAAATACCTCCACTCGAAGCCTATCAGTCAGGCTTTTCAAATAATGATCATTAAAAACATATTATAAAACAATTATGGTAATCTCTATGTGGACCTCAGGCAGTGAAAACCCTACAAATAAAATGTCAAATGTTTCACATCTAAGCTGTATTTGGTGTTTTTCTGTCAAAACTTGACTTTAAGGGGAGACATTAAATATTCTAACAAATATATCAGTGGATTACTTACATTAAGAGTTTTTTTTCGGCATTTCAAGTTTTCTGAAATGTTGTTTAAATATGCAAATGAGGAATTATCTTATTAAATGTGCTAATGTACAGACATTTCAAAAAACAGAAATCTGACCATTGAATAAAGCCAGGTTCAAAGCTCTCGTTTCATTTTGTTGGTACATTACTTTTTTTTTTTTAAAAGGGAATTTTGGATATCTCTTTATATCACTCCATAAATCAGAAAATAGTCAACAGCCATAAAAAAGAAGTTTTTAGTAATAAAATGTTACATAAATCAGGCTGTGAATGATATATGAACAAACACTGCTCTTAGATGCTTTTTTGTTTTCCTGTAACGCCACTACTGACTCTTTACTTCACGTTTACTATGTTTAAGTTTATTTAGCAGCAGTGATGGAAGAAGTACTGAGATCAAGAAAAAGTAGCAATACCAGTTTAGAAATACTCTGTAAGGGTATTAGCATCAACACCTAAAAGTACTCATTACACAGAATGGCCTCTCAAAAAATTCTGTAATTGTTATTGTATTGCCTTGAAAGAATAATGTACACATCACTTTAGTGTTGCAGCTGGTAAAGGTGGAGTCAATTTGAATAACTTCATATACTAGTGCAGCTTAATCTATAATAATACATCATATTTTATTTGTTGATAATATTTTGTATTTGTAATCTGAATAATCAAAGTAACTAAAGGTAACATGTAGTGGAGTAAAAAGTACATTTGCTTCTGATCTATAGTAAAGTAGAAGTATAAATAACATGAAATGGAATTAATCAAGTAAATTACAAGTACCCCAAAATTGTACTTAAGTACAGTACTTGAGTAAATGTCCTTAGTTACTTTCCATCACTGTTTAACAATTATCCTACCTCAAATGCACTACTGCTGAAGTTCTTCTCCTCCTCACAGCCTTGTTTTGGTGGCATCTCTCCCATTCTTGGACATGCGTGAGTATTTGCACACGGCACACTAGTCCTTACAGTGTTTAGGGGCGTTACCTATGCTAATAATAAACATTCTGCCACGCCCCTCTAATTTATGATCAAGTGGAATTCACAGCACACCTGGGTAAGAGTTGGATGGTTTAAAAGGGTTGGAGTTGACTTTAAAAAAAAAAAATATATATATATATATACACACACAGTATATACAAGTTTTTTGCTGCATGAGGCGCACTGTGTCGTAAAATAAACACCTAAATGTGTATTTGGGATATTTTCTTTCTACTAGTCCGAAGGAATATGTTTTTGCTTGCAGTGTCTTGCCTAAATATTTCAACTTAGGTTTTATGTTTTCTTAAATCACATTTTATAAACGAGCTGGTTGCTGTTCTGGAGGCAGATTGTTCAAGTACGCCCCCTGGTGGTTCTTTATACACACAACAACTAGTAGCCCTGAATCAAAATGCAAATGATGTCCAAGAAACTAGCACGGTTTCACACTTTGCTCTTGGCTGTACCGTTTTGCCATGCTGCAAGCTAAATCTAACACGCGGGACAAAAAAAATAGTGAATCTCACCCACTTCTTATCCATACCCCTAAGGCGCATTAATGAAGTCCATGTCCCAAAATCAAACCTTTGTCAGTGTGTTCATGTCCTGCGAAAAACAGAGATTTTTACATTCATGCACTCATTATGCCTTCCTTCATCACAAAACATATCAATTCACGCTGGCAATCATAATTTAGACAACTGAAATCATTTATTTCACACAAAAAATTAATTATCTAGGAACAGTAATCCAATTATCTTCTAAATTAAACAGTAGCCAAGTGTCAGTATTCATTCTAAGAAGGAAAACCAATTCATCTAAAACAAAGACAAGATATCTTGGAAGAGAAGGATTTTTGATAAGACCTCATGCAAATATTTAACACCCCACCAAAAACAGAATCTAAGGAGAGGTAGCCGCTCCATAAAAGATTCAGCTACTCAAGATTCCCTGTGATTGTTCGTGCAAATGTTCTTCCAGCCTTCATATTTAGTCATCTGAGGTGAAAGCAAATTCTGCAAAGCATATCCTAAAACAAAAACTTTGAGCAAACATTGAAATAATTTTTAAGAACTTAACTAATTATTTTCAAAGAAAATTAACAATGCATTTGTACAACATTATTCCTTTCACAACATGCACAAAAAACTTTCAGAATTCACAATACTGGAGAAGAAATGTGCTGTTAAACCTCGAAGTTTGTTCTTGTTCATCTGCAACACAAACATTTAATAACTGAGGTCAGTCTCACTCATAAAACAAATGCAATGTTAGCGTTTAAAAACTACTGGTCCAATGACACTTCAACTGTGTACCTTTTGCTAAGAATCATGGGAGCTGTAGTTGTGGATTGCAGGAAAAAAAAAATTGTTGTTGTGTCTTGGTTAAAATGATAAAAGGTTAAAAGAAACTGGATGAATATTAATGACCCCCTCACAGATGGAAAGGATTTCTTACCTTTTTACTTATGGTCACATCTTCACCCCCTCAAGTCTCTGAACATCCTGGAGTACATGTCTTTCTGTTTGTCCAGGCTGTCTTTATAGCATCTAAAAAAACAAAACATGTAAACGATTTATACACATAGAATATCTTCAGAGTGATTTGTGGCCTAGATTAGCACTGTCATTTTAAACTAAAACACCAAATATGACATGCAATAAGCACATGTGAGGATGTTTTTTAAAGCCATTAATATAAGCTTGATTCCTCTATGTTACCTTGAAACTAATGGAAATCGTGGGCCGACTGGACATACAGCATTCATTCTCAACTTACATTGCCACTTTCCTCAGTAGGTTGTTAATGTCACTGTCAAAGGGCTTCCTCGCTTGAGCAGAAATGAGGCAACCCTGGGCGCTGTCGTACTCATGCAGCTCCAGATACGCCTGACAGAGATGACATCAGTCTGAATAATGGTCTAATTGTTATCTAGAGTGTAAATTAGCAACATGGATCCCTGGTGGCATTTGTGGCTCACACAGCATCCAAAGTAAAAAAAAATATATATATTGCTGAATTATAAACCAAAATGTACAAAAATATAGTAGTATAGCATAAAAGTATAGTTCAAGTATAGACTTGAAAACATTTAATATTAGGGACGTTAAAGACCCACGAGAGCCTGTGACGATTCTTATCTGCTGGTTTGGAAAAAACAAAAAAAAGCAGCGTCTGACCTGTCCGCAGCGGAAAAGAGCCTTTGTGTTGGCAGAGTCTATCTCCAGGGCTTTGTTGCTGTATTTCAGGGCTTTGTGCGGGCTCTCCAGACGGAGCTCAGTGAGAGAAAGGTTCAGATAGAGAGGAAGCAGCGCTGTCTTGATCCTCTCCTCCTCCTCCTCACGGCTCTGTGTTTCCCTGTTCCCCAGCAGCGTCGTTGCCTATTAGCCAAAGACAGAACTCATTTTTTATTTACCAGTACACAAAAATAAAGGCAACAAGTACCTGAAAATAGAAGGAGCATGGCGTCTTCTTACATTCTTCAAGATTTACCTGTTTATAATGATCTTTGGCGTTGAAATAGCGGCTTTGGTTGAAGCAACGGTTGCCAAAGCTGCGTAGTGTGTTGACAACTTCGAGGAGCGTGGACAGAGGAACCATGTTCTGCTCCTCCTGAAGACAGAAAAAGCAATGCAAAGTAACAAACAATACAAACAGAAACAGAAATGTTTCTACCTACAATAGGTTATAAACTATAACGCAAAAGATAAGTTTCAAGGTGCACAGAAACAGAAGTTCTCAGTTCTCCATACTAAAGCCTCCCTACTGGACTTATTGCAATGAAGTCGTCCACTTGTCCCGAGTCGAGATAGTCGAGGATCTGAATCTCATACAGAACCACTGCAGCAGCAGGAATGAAGGGAGGACATCCCATGTCCCCGTACGCATACTGGGGCTGGAAGAGGAAACGAGAAAACTCTCCTTTCTTCATGGTCAACAGACCCAGCTCCAGTCCGGCCAGCGTCACATCTGTGTGAAAGATCACTTCAAAAACTGATATTTTCAACCAAGGAGGAAACTTCAATTGAACCTGCACGAAGACTTACTGACCTCTCCCTAACTTCATCATGCGGGGGTACTTGAAGTTTGTGGTGGTTTCAAAAGGCTGGTCAGAATATTCCAGGTAACCAGAGTAATGGACTAAGGAAGGAGGAGAGGTTACCGCAGGGCTAAATCATTTGGCTAACTGCGTCAAGAGTTTTTAGAAGAGAAAAGTGCACTTTTACTCAATACTGAAGCATTTTCTGGTATCGGTGGTCCCTCTCCGTGTTGCACCACTTCTTTCAGGATCCCTTCATCCCCCAAGACATCATTCATCTGCTGGCGAAGCTGATCAAACGGACACTACAAATGTCAAGAAAAGCCTTGAAATAAGTCCAAAATGTTTTCACAACAAATTGAATCTGTGTGTAAAATCACTTGGAAGAATTACATCAGTTATTATTGTATGTCTGATGTTATCCTTAGTTTTTATGATAGCACATAGAATTTATTATGCACCATTGTATAATTTGCACACTTAGACAGCTCCATAAGACCTTCATATAACCATGGATTGTATTTTCTGTGTCAGCTAACTTAACGGTGCCTCAATGATCTCAAACCTTGATGACTAACATTGAAGAGTGAGGAAATAATGTTAGTTGTTGCACTGACTTCATCTGACTTATATTAAATAAACTGTACATGCTAAACTTAAGTTAAGATGAAACACTACAGTCGAAAATCTTTATTCAAGCACTGGTCGATTTCATAACATGCGACATTTCAGACTAGAGGAAAGATAAATATCCAAAATACACATTTAGATGTTTATTTTACTACAATTTGCATCAGTAGTTTTCTCAATTCTAAAAAGCTAGCATGAGATATTCCCTCATATGCATATTTAAATGTGAATTTCAGTAAACTTGTAATATAATTTTTTTTTTTAAATCTTAATAACCTAAGTTTTATGGTGATATCTATTACTTAATATTTATTTGATCCCACTCACCTGTAACTTAGTGTCTCCCTCAACAGTTAACTGGTGTCATCACACTTTAGCCTCAATTTGACCTACATTAATGGTGAGCAGGGCCTACAAGACTACAATAGCATTTATTAAGACTAATGCTGATTTAACCTGCGTTAATGGCCTCAGCTGAACTAGCCGGGCTGCAGTAATATGACTTGTGAACGTCAGAGTATTTTATAGTCAACTAACACAGTTGTGCTATAAACAGCTAGCTAACGTCCGCCATGCTAACACACTACAGCGTGTAAACTCACCGGAGAGTTTGTGCTCCTCTGCCGCTCTTCATCGTCTATTAACCTCCGGATACTGGATATTAACCCGTTTCCTGACATTCAGTCGGTGGGGACGTTACGCCACCGTTAGGCGGGTTTATTTGGTAGCTAAGCAGGTTGTTGACAGTAAATGTAGTTTCTTAAGTTGTTTTGGAGCCACTCAATGAAGTAACGTTAGTAGACCTGCTGAGTGCGGCCCGCGGGGCAAATGAGACTTCACGGAGGGCAGCGCCCTATACATCTATACATCTATACATCTATGTATCTATATATCTATATATCTATACATCTATATATCTATACATCTATATATCTATGTATCTATATATCTATACATCTATATATCTATACATCTATACGTCTATATATCTATACATCTATATATCTATACATCTATATGTCTATGTATCTATATATCTATACATCTATATATCTATACATCTCTATGTCTATGTATCTATATATCTATACATCTATATAGCTATACATCTATATGTCTATGTATCTATATATCTATACATCTATATATCTATACGTCTATGTATCTATATATCTATGGCAGCACCTATATATCTATGGCAGCACCCTATATATCTATGGCAGCACCTATATATCTATGGCAGCACCTATATATCTATGGCAGCACCTATATATCTATGGCAGCACCCTATATATCTATGGCAGCACCTATATATCTATGGCAGCACCTATATATCTATGGCAGCATCCTATATATCTATGGCAGCACCTATATATCTATGGCAGCATCCTATATATCTATATATCTATGGCAGCATCCTATATATCTATGGCAGCACCCTATATATCTATATATCTATGGCAGCAACATGTCTATTTTACTGGCTATTACTATATGATACATGAACGACATCATGGCAAACAACTATATCCGGATAACATCCTATATTATAGATCATTCTTAATGTGCATGTACTTTTACATGGTTGTCAAAGCAGACAGTAAAAGCAAGGTAAATTACATTTTAAACGGTGATAATCATCAAATATTACTACTAAATTGTATCGATCTTAATAGGAAAGTCACTCTTTGGCCCGTAACCATTTCCAAGTTATTTTGTTTCGTTTTTTTGGGGGGGGTTTTTTGCTGCTATAATAGGCTACATCAGATATTTCTAACATTTCATCTGTCAGTTCCTGTTATTACTTCTGACAGATCACCCAAATAAAGTGACACAGATGAGCATGGAACCTGCAGCCCAAGAATCTGCTACGTGATTCTCAAAATAGTTGTATCCCTGAGCAGATCCAAAAAATGTTTTCTAAATATATATCTATGACTTTGGGAGATATCATGTTTTGAACTTAATTTCTTCAGGTAGTGGAGACAGGAGCTCCAGTATGGGTCAAAGTGACTCTTTGGCCGGGGCTCTTCTAGTTTACCACATATATAGACACAAACACACAAAAAATAATTTTGTATTTAATGTAAATCCCATTTTAACTAATATATACAACCAGCATTAAAATACAAATAGTAATTGTCTTTATCAGACTACAACACTATAGGCCTACACTTTACAAATCTAGTATGTGACACATGAATATAACGCTAAAATTACATCAGGAGATTTGCTGACTTAACTCATTGGGAAAATGATCAGCCAGTCTGTTTTATTTTTATAGAATGCTACAGGTGTCATCTCTTCTATGACCTTTAGTTTATAGTATGAAGTGTGTAAAGAAACAATACAAAACAATATTTAAACTGTACAGAATATGCTTTAAAAAACAGACAGAGTTGGGCCTTTTGTACAAGGGGATGTGACTGTTAGCTAATGAACAAAGATGTTTCCTGTGGTTGTTTTGTATTCTCCATAGACACACTGTAGTCGCTCATACTGATGTGTACATGAAGCTAGCACAACAATCTTTGAAAAGTGAACCCATTGGGATGTATCAGGACCTGAGATTAAGCAGTAAGCCAGTTAAAGGCTTTTCTCGTGTTCATTAGAAGTTCTGTAGTTCAGCTGGGTAGACAAAGTTGCTCCTGAAGAGTTTATAGGCCATGAGCTGTCCTGCAAATATCATCATCACCAGGCCTGAACCTGCACAGAGAGGGATTAAATAAATAAGAAGAAGAGATCAATCAAAGGAAGGCCTGGCAGCCAGCAGTTGTGCTTAGAAAGCCTGATTCTTAAGGGATGTGAGAAGTGAGTTATAGTGAGTCTGGGAACAGGCAAAAGTAATATCTTGGCCGGATAGAGGAGACAGAGAGAAATAGAGAGAAGAAGAAAGTAGAACTCTTACCCAGAGCTATCCACCAGTGCTCAGCTGAAGGGAAGTCTGACATCACTGCAGAAACATAGAAACTGTGTGTAAAATCTAAAAAAAAAAACTACCTGTACATAAAAACACATTCGCTTTATTTATTTAAGTGGAAGAATTTGAAAAAGGGATGCAAATTCAGGATGTTTGGGCTTTTTTTTAAGACGTCCTTTTTTGAGTATTCATTCTAGTGTTTGATTCTCTCAATTCTGGTAAAAGGAGGAGGTCAGAACTGTATGTTGATCCTTTTGAATTCTAAAACACAAATGGATAGTGCCTTTGTGTGCCCATACATTTCTGAACCACCGCCACTATACCCAGTTACATAACCAGGCCTCCAATCCTATCAGCTGTTCCACTCAATTGATCCGTGTGCATGCATGTGTGTGTGTGCATGCGTGTGTGTGTGTGTGTGTGTGTGTGTGTTTACCTGCTACAGTCATCGCGATGTGTAGCAGTGTGACAGTTATGGCGTAATCCCAAACCCACTCCTCCACTATCCAGGCGAATACCAGCCCTCCCAAAACATAGGTCACTTCTGTGGAAATTACACCGACTGGAGGGAGGAAGAAAGGAAACACACGGAACACATTTCACTACAATCACACATTGTCATACAAAATCACATCTAGTGTTTTGACTTGTCAATTACACCGACTGGAGTTAGGAAAAGAGCATTTTATTATTAAAACCTCAGCTTTTCCTACCATATAAATGCCACAGAAATGCCTTCTGTGAGGACAGGGACAGACAGGGAACCAATGTGAAGATCCTTCTTGTGTTTGTAAAAGTAGGAATACTACAGTGTAACAATACTGCATTAAAAATCTGTATTTAGTAAAAAATACGCACTTATTAGACAAATGTACTAATGTATTAATGATGGATTAATGTGTAAGCAGCTTTTTCATGTTGTTGCTGGCAGAGGTGAAGCTACCATCACTTTAATCCAGGGCTGCTCAAAGTGGGGCCCGCTAGCCAAAGTTACCCTGGCATAAGGTTTGATTTAGCCCGCCAGATGTTTCTGGACAAAAAAAAAAAAAAAAAAAAAAAAGATTATGCCGTTTTATTTTTGGGAGGTAAAAATGCTCTTTAAATATGTAAGATCCCTAATTATTAAATATTTTTCATAATCTGAGCAAGACCAGCATAGTGACAAGTGAGGTAAGAAGAAAAATAGAGCGGAAGAGACTGTGGAAAACAGACAATTTGATTTAAGGGAACTTGGGATCCTAGTACCATTTTGCATCAATACCATACCATACAAAGCGCTGCTCACCGAGGTATTTGGGGTTCTGCCATGACGGTTGTGTTGTGTAGTCAAAGGGAGCCAACAAGCTGTTGATCTCATGAACCCTGGAGACACAGCACAGGACGAGAAAGATGGGCACAAACTAGAAACAGTAAAAGTCCACTTTGATTCTTTTTCTATTCCGTTTGAAATGTATTTTGTCTTCGGAGCAAATAGCCAAAGCTTATCTGACTTCGCTCTGTGCAATTGCAGTATTTGTGTGTGTACCTGAGCAGTCCGATGCAGAGACTGACCACGATGTAGTAGAGAGAGTAGAAGCACACCATGCACATCAACAGATTCTGCAGGACGACCTGAGGAGACGGAGAGAGAAAGAGAAGATGGGAAAATAATTATTAATAATGCCCTGTGGGTGAGGGTTTTCATTTCACATGAAATCTGCTGTGTTTTTTGAAAGCAGCAGGTTCCTTGTAGTTCAAAGATTTTCTTTCTGAGGGACAATTAGGACTATAGTGTCTTAATTGTAATTGCACTTACTGATTCTAAATAGCACTCTTCCTGCCAACATTCTTACATAGTTATTTCATTTTTCCTTCATTTGACTGCAAAAGAAAGCTGAAATTACAACCCTGGGCAAGGTTAAACTTGTTATGAGAGCCATTAATCGATGAGTGGATGAAATTCAAGGCCTTTTTACTTTTGAAACGTCTCCCATCGACCACCCGCGGATGCTTTCATCAAATAAACAAGAAAATAACAGAGAAAACAAGGCTATAACAGAAACATAAACCTTTACAGTATGTCAGTTATTTTATGCATTGTGTCTCCCAAAGGTAACAAAAAAAGAAATCGCTGTTCCTCTCCAGATGAGAGTACAGTTGGATAGCAGCAGACAGTTGTTGCTTGCCTGCTAAAGTCTCCTTTCAAAAGAATTTTAAATGAAATGGGTAACACGACACCCTCGGAGAAGAGATAAAACACTCCTCACAGCTGACATTCCAGCTTGTCACACACAGGTGTAACTAATTATATTAATAATAATGGGCATCATTCCAGATGTGCAGGTGCCAGGACCCTGCATGTCGGTTCATTGGCACCTCGTTAATGGAACGTAGTCATCGTTAATCTTATTAGTTACACCTGTGCTTTTTCCTGCTGTGCCAAGTCAAACGATGACGAAGACCACGATGAATAACAACTTTCCCCAGACTGGAGCAATCTAGTTACGTGTTTATTTTTCTTTACCGATTAATCTGTCAAGTTCTTTTTTATTTAATTATTTATGAATCCTTCAGTCAGAAAATTGTGAAATAGGCCTCACGACAATTTTCCAAACTCCAAGGTAATGTCTCCCTCATTCTCCTTTGCACTGACAATCTTCGTTTTCTACACAACACTACTTCTAAAACTGCACAGCTCTTCCACTTTGAATTCAGATATACTGTACATAATTTCTCACAGTAATTTCTCATATTTTTATAGAATTTTTTTTTGTATATTTGTTTCTTGTACAAATTTGTTTTTTATATTTTTTTTCAATATTTGTTTACATTTTTCTATTTTAATTACTATTACTGTGTTTATGTATGCACCTATAAACCAAAGCAAACTCCTTGTATGTAAACAAAAAACCCTGCTTTTTAATAAACCAAATTCTGATTCTGATTCAATTGACTTGTTAAGTCGGGCCAAAAGTCCAAAACTCAAATATATTCAAATAGCAGCACTATAACTTAGAGAAAAGCCGGCGGGATGGCTCCATAGATGGCTATGTTAGGTTGCGTCAGTTGATGGGTCCACCACGTTGCTTTAGACTGAAACATCTCAACAACTACTGAATGGATTGCCATCAAATTCTGTACAGACATTCATGGTCCAGAGGATGAATCCTGCCAACTTTGAACACAGGGGCCCCAACATCTGAAACGAGATGATGCCGTCGCGTGAGACGATAACAAGCTCAACAAGCACCAGAGATCATTCCTCTGTCTATTAACGGACATCTCATTTATGGTGTTACGGTGCATTAAAGGTGAAGTGATTCTAATCCAATACACTTTTTGTCAAATTCAGCGAGTATCTCCTCTCGGTCCACTAGCTGCCATGGATGAATAAAGAGAACGTTAGTGGGAGAGAGAGGGACGATAAATCTTGAGGGGTGTATTTCTTTGTATCAACAATCTCTCCAGAGTTGCAGACTCCACCTTTTAACTGTCATTCTCCTGTACTTCATTAGTGCTTCTCCCTCATTGTCTCCAGGTTACTTCCATATTAAAAATAACCAGAAGTGAACAGCATTTAAATGCATTAGGAAAATGCCTGTGTGTATCTTGAGACTGTACAAAAGTCATTTAATTGCGGCCCACATTTAATTTTCTGGCCCACCTAATCCATGTGGTCTCCATTCTCACCCTGCTTAGACAGCAGCAAAGTAGTTGAGCTCATCCTAATACCCTCAGTGACAGCTAAACACCTTGGCTAGCCTGGTTTGTTTGTCTTCTCTGGACTAAACTGCACTTAAAAAATAAAAATAAAAAACTGCTCTTAAAAACCAGTTTTGAGACTTGACTCTAAATTGAGTTTGGGTTGATTACTCAAAAGCATGCTTGAAAAGGGTAAACAGCAGTCTAATTGTGACATTAGGACCTAAACCTACTCAGTGAAATGTTGATTATGACTGTAATGACAAATTAAAATGACAGTCAATAAAGCTGGGATAAAAAGGAATTTATGAAAACAGACAGTTGACCTTAAGCATCCATTAGCTCTATTAGACATGTTGTAAACACCCCGCTGTGCACCGAGCCACCCAGCAGACGCTCCTTGGTCCTCGCTATTCTAACGCACTTTCCAACATCGCAACATGTCCT
>CALSBV010012075.1:942733-953902 GCA_943590825.1 Bovichtus diacanthus | reverse complement strand
CACACACACACACACACACACACACACACACACACACACACACACACTTATATTCTGCCCAAACGTCTGTCTTACATTCTCCTCACCTCGCCCCAGCTGGTATATTTTTATTGAATCAACTCCAGCATGTAAATACAGGAAATGACATGCATGCCAACATCTGCAACGTTTTTGCACACCCTCCCCTTTCTCTTGTGTTTGTGTAGACAGAAAAGTTGAACAAAAACACAACGCTCCTGTGTGTTTATAACTTCTAACCTCTGGGCATTTCGTATATATCTCACATGAACACACACAGAATCACTCACACAACATTACCGCTGTCAGACACTTCAAACACACTTTTTTCCCACATTGTAGCAGCAGGAAATGCTATATTTCCTGAGCTTTGCATACTGTATTCAGAATTCAGAAATCACAAGCTGATCCATTTCCCCCCTGCTGAGCATCACCAAGGCTTCTCCTTCTGTGTTTCCTCAAAACCAGTCATCCCCTTATCGTCTGCACCCTGCACATACAAGAAAAGCATGGCACAGTGCCTTGTTTCCCTCCATAAAATACACACACACATACTCCCAGCACGCATAAACCATTTACCCCATCTCTCTCTCTCTCTTTCTCTCTCTCTCTCTCTCTTGCGCCTTAGTGAAAGCCTCTCACATTCCCACAAGCGAAGCGCTTTGGAGGAATTGGATGGAGCTGCCGCGTCTCTCTCTCCAGCTCAGAGGGGAAAAAAACACGCTTTACTCGCCGGTTTACTCCGCTCATCGTTTCTTATTCAAATGCAACAACGTGCTGCTGAGATTTTGAAAAGAGTTGTATCTTTTTTTCTCTTCTACGACGTGAAATCAAGTTTTTGGGCGCGAATATCGAGAGAGCGAGAGTTGTACGCGTTACAGCCTGGAAGGACTTCACATCAGCGGCTTTTGTAGTTGCCCCCCCCCCAAATGAAACATGGGATATTTGTTCCACAGGGGGATTACAACCTGGGCGTTTACGACTTTAAAAACGTAATGTTTTGAAGGGTTTTCCTCGAGTCGTAATAAGGAGCGCCCTCGTTGTCCTGAGCGCACGTTCTCTCCGGAAAACGTGTTCCGCGCTGAATAAAGTCAACAACGTAGACTATCGAAAGCTCGCAAACCCAAACCGGACTGTGCTGCTGCTTCCAAACCCTGCACGGGAGCCGAACTGCTTCCTGTCAGCGGAATTTCCTCCGGTATGGCATTTCAGCGGAAGTAGCCTTCAAAGTGGAAGATGGCTTTTTACTCCCCCCAGGTTCCAGCCTAATCCCCCTCCGTGCCTGATGGCACAGTGACAAGGACACGCTCGCTTTCTGCTAAAGGTAAGAACTGAGCTGACTTTGACTTTCACAACTCTAAACTATCCAAGTGGACAGCTCTACACTCTATCTTATTATTTCCATCCATATTTAATGACGTGTTGTTCAATATTTGATGAATGAGGAAGTTTAACATCTGCTCCTCACAGACTTCTATTAGCCATCTTTCTACTGTTATTGATGGCGCTTCAATATTATCTAAGACAGTCCAGCATATTTTATGCTCTTGTGTGTGTTTCTTTATTGATTTATTGGGCTATTGTTCATTGAGCTTGTCATTATAATTAACTTCTACAAGCCTAATGAGGTGATTTCAATATTCCTGCTTTCAGAGATAGGTCAAAGGTCATCCTTAACGGGTCAATAGTCATTTTTAAATGTACCTTCAGGCAACCCTTCACCCATGTTTTAAGACATTAAATACTCTGGTTAAAAGATTACTTTGTGTCCGATGTTTTTTCCACAAAAAAAAGTTTAAATTCTTGAAATGACATCCATTCTTTCTCCCTCATTGAAACATGCAGAAACTGATGGGCACAAGATGTCTCTTACTTTAGTCCATTTAAGGTTAGCACAAGAAACGTGACAAATGTGAAAACAGCCTTCCAGTGTCACATACATCGTCCTGCAGAGTGAAGGTCAAACATCAAGCAAGGGAAGTAACAATAAGCAAAAAACATTCTTGAGTGCAGGGAGGCTTGAACAACAGACGCTGTGGTGATAGTTTTATTGTCTTTAGTGTGATTTACAAGTTGCTGAATTAGGAGTAACTGTCTCCGTGAGAGCTGTTTGAGGAACGAGGGGTGACTCACTGAGCCAAATGGCTCTTTGTGAGACATCTTTCACTGCCAAACACTCAGAAATGCATCTCAGTTTAATTTGAGAATCATTAAGAAGTCAGGCAACATATCAGCTAATTCTCCTTCACACATATCCAGCGACTGGATAATCCTGTTTAAATACTCCTCCGGGAGATTCCTCCACTTTGTCACTCCAAAGACTCATGGAGCTGTGCAAACCACCGCCTGATAACAGTGTTCATTTTGTCAACTATTTTCTTATTTAGTCTTAGTCCAGTGTCAAATGTCCTGCTCATTTAAAAAAAAAAAATCATATTTAGTCAACCCCATCTTGGCTTTTTTAGTCAAGTTTTAGTTGACTGAAAGTCAGGGCATTTCAGTAACATTTTAGTCATCAGATTATATTGATATTTCGGGCAATTTAGTCTAACCAAAATATCGACTTGTTTCTTTCTCCCAAGCCCTGTTGTTGTCATTGTTAACTTTAACTCAAGTTACTCCGAGTCCTCCTGACTGTGCTGCAGGAGTCGTCCTGATATGGCGCACGCAGTACAGGAAACGGAACTGCCGCATGGAAAACAAAATTGCACGTTGACGACGGTTTTGTCTCGTCTTAGTCATGGAAAAAATATTTTGTCATACTTTCCCTTAGCGAAATGAACACTGCCTGGTAATAAGAGTTAATCCTTAAGACCCCCATCTGAGGAAAATATTCTGGTTTATCTGATTCAAGACAAAATTCCCGTTTCTACTGAGAGTCTTTTTAAGGACAAATTAAGTAAGAGCTGTTTATGGAAAAACTAAATGAGGGGAATGAAATTTTTTCTGAAAGTTTGGAGAGTGGGCCCAAATATGGACCCCACAGAGGTCCCAGGACTCCAGTCTGGAAACCACTCCTGCAGGGGAGTTTGGGGACAACTCGTGCCGCAGGATGAGTGTGGGTGACTGACTGAAAACTGGAAGAGTGAGGGAGACAGAGTGAGTCATCTTGCTAGAATCAACAGGGGGATCACTCCAGTACACACACACACAAACGCACGCACACACACGTCTGGCATGCATGAGCATCTGATGATTCAATTCAAAGATTAATTCAATCGAGTAGAGCTAGATTTATCACATGAGGCAATGACACTGATTCAGTGTGAAGGATGCGAGACTTTAAAAAAGCAAAAACACTATGTATCATCGAAATGATGAGGAAATAAAAAAAACAAACAAGATGGTGAAGAGGGTACGGAATTTGACACTCGAGTGCTTGCATCAGAAAATGTGCTGCCGAAAGGTCAGCGGGAAAACACAAAGTGACATATTCTCCAGACAGATGACTCACTATTGACCGTGTGAGTCTGTAGGAGTAAAGCAACGCACAAACACACTATCTGTTCATCTTTTACTCATTCTCATTCCTCTGATAGAGAAATCCTCCCTGTCCTCTTTCCCGCGCAGTGATCTTGGGATCAAAGAAAATAAATATGAAGCACTTTTTCAATCCCTCCAAAAAAAAAAATCAAATGGCAGTCTGCTTCGTTAAAGAAGTACAAAAAGCGACTTCAGTCAGGATACTGCATCAGGCTCATGCAGAGCTCTGATTACTCAGCCAGAGCCGAACTTAAAGGCATCATATTCAATTTCAGACGATTCTGTGATTCTAGAAAACAAGACGTTGAACATTGTGAACCAACTCAGCACTGGAGAATGTGATAGCTGCGTGGATAAAGGAAAAAGAGAAAGGGGAAAAAAAAGAAGCAATTTTATTGTGCTATATCACAAAAGCCCGTGCACAGGTGTTGTCACATCTGCCTGTTTAGACCTCGTGTCAGAACCGTGTGTGCATGTTAAACTGACTGAAGTGACATCTTCCTCACTTTCCTGTTTGCTATGTTGCACTCCTTACATTGATATGCGTTAACATCATATAATTCATAACTCCAAGTATAGTTTCACCCGCCTTAACTTGAGAAGAGAGCTAATGGCATGTTCATGTAATTACCAGTTTCTAACAGAGTGCTGCAGCGATGACGTATTTTTGTAGGCCGTGCCGGAAGTTAGCGTCGCGCTTGTTTCCTCAAAAGAAAAGCCAAACGGGATTTTTCATCTGGAATTTGCATTATTGCAGGAAATAAACTTGGTGGAAAACAAACGTTGACAGAAGTAAAAAGCTAACGCGAGGCTGTGAATGAACTACACCACGCTCGCATCACTTGTCACCAGCACTACGCTAAAGGTGGACTCGTGTTCGCCGTGATGATGTTCAGTCTCTTCTAGCCACTTGTTAGCGAACGTCTTTTTTAAGACACATTGAAACTTCAAATATTCATGAGTTGGGTATTTACTGACGTAATTTATGACGTAGAACACAACGTTAAAATCTCTTAAGCTTGTGTTAATCACAGACCTTATTTCAGGCATCTAACCAAAAACACATCTAAAAAACCCATTGAATTCAAGACGAGGGAGCCGGGAGTGCTGAAATGCTGACTCATTTCGGGGTTTTAGGACTCATTCCTGCAGCACTCTCTTTGCTAATCAAGTTAACATTCAAGTTTTAATCAACTGGGAAAGTTGTGGCTTTTCTTATGCCAGAAAAAGCTTAATAAATACATATGGCTGGTTAATATTAGCCAAAGTCCACCATGTGAACACAATGTAATCAAGCAGAATAACTGAAAACACCTGTGTCTGTGCAGGTTAGGGCTTACTTCAGGGTTTCATGAACAACGCATGCAGATATGCTGTAGTTTCTAAACATATCAGGTTTAACTGTAAAAAAAACAAGCATTAAAGTTATCTATGGATAATAATAAGTAATCTATGGAGTGTATGGTGTAAGTCTACCTTTAGTTGACAGGGATTTTTATTTGACAATATAAAGTCAAGAGTGGGTGACCACTCAGCAACTTGATGCGTCTGAAATAATAATGATCGTAATAAGTACTCGCTACCTAGAGACACACGGGCGGAAAAACACTCGCCCGTCACTGCAGACTCCTGGGTTCAATCCAAGATGGTGGTTCCTCCTCAAACATTTCCAGTTGTGTTCACGGGTGTGGAGCTGGTCATGTCCTTTGCCTTTAAAAAGAAAACCGAGAATTACACTTCCAGGATTAAAAAAAGTAAATTAGACAAAACCCAACCAAAACAGATCAGCTCCTGCTAAGGCACGTCAGGTGTGGTAATCCATGTCACAGCTTTGTGTCACATGTCATCGCATCTCTCTGTGACGCCGTTTCTCTTACATACTGTCGGGTGAAGCAGAGAATCCATCTTTGAAGGGTCATACTAATAGTCTTTCATGTGGCAGCCCATTAGAACTACAGTTCCTGTTAAACTTTAGGTTTGGGGATAACACTTTACAAATAATTGGGCTTTCCACCCTCGAAGCAGACACAGGTTTTCAGTTCATATTAATTTCACAGCAGTGAGCAATGATAACCTACTTTATGACATGAAACATCCTAAGATTATTCCCTCACAGGAAATACAGTTTTGTTAAAGCTGTGTTATTATTGTGTAGTAATTGAAGAAGGGTGAGTTTTGAATACTCCTCCATTAGTGTGTTTATGGAAGCTGTGGGTTAGGGCTGGGCAATATATAGATATTATATTAATATAATTTTATGAGACTAGATATCCCTGTAGATTTTGGATATTGTAATATGGCAGAAGTGTTGCCTTTTCCTGGTTTTAAAGGCTGCAGTAAAGGGAACATTGTTACCTTACCTGTTCTAGCTCTTTTATTATTTGCCTTTATCCACTTAGTCATTATATCACACTACTGATGATTATTTATCAAAAGGTATTTGGTCAAAAAATATTGTGAGATTTGATTTTCTCCATATCTCCCAGCCCTACTGTGGGGACATCTGTCATTCCACACTGCTGCCAGAAAGCATCCCATTTGTGAGCTTATTTGTCTGAAAAATAAAACCTGGGAGGCACAAAAAGCAAACATGGACATTATAAAAGGGATCATGTGAACTTCTTCCATTATAGGTTGATGGTGTTGGGTTTTTGGAAGGCACACGCTAAGAGGATTTCCAAAGCTGATTTTAACTACATTTCCTCCTCTGGCAAAGTGATTACTGTAATATAAAGTGTACACACTCTGTAGTTAACGGGCTGAAACATGCAAGACAGTATAATACTTTAACACAGACGTACAAAATGTGTCCATAGACAGTCAGTCCACTATCCTATCCTACATCGTACTATACTATAGTCAAATATATATTATACTATACTATATATTACACTATATATTATGGTATACTATACTATATATTACACTATATATTATGGTATACTATACTATATATTACACTATATATTATGGTATACTATACTATATATTACACTATATATTATGGGATACTATACTATATATTACACTATATATTATGGGATACTATACTATATATTACACTATATATTATGGTATACTATACTATATTTTTTTGACATGAAGCTGTCCAGCTGAATAAATTAGGTGTGTTTTAAGATTTTACTTAAATAACAAGAAAATAGATGTCAAGGATTACACTGAATGAATTCTTATCAAAAGAATCCACCAACCTGAACTCGGTCTGTAATGATCGTGCTCCACAGCGGTGTAGGTGTTCATGTAAATGAAGTACTTAAGTGTGACCGGGGCATTAAAATGCTCGACAGTCTCTTCAGTATTTCAAGTTGAAAGCGATGTCAAGAGCAGGTTGAACAGTGATTGGATATTGTTCGCTATATTTTCGCTCTTGCAGGTAATTTCCATCAGTCTTTGCAAGAGAACAGAAACTAAACAAACTTATTTAATTTTTAACATTTGCCAAAACTAAAATTTGGCCATGATACTCATAAAAAAACACAACAACAACAACAACAACAACAACATAGTACTTGTGTTGTCTTGAGGGGAGTCTTCCCTGTTGGACTCCCAGCTCCATGATATCATGGCGGGTGACCTTAACTGCAGCAGCAGGGGAGACGAGTTTGTCTCCCCATTAAAATACAGCTCAGGTCATTTCTACATTTGTTAGAGTAATTTGGCCTCAGTAAACCTTACCAGAGCAGTTTATGACACAGAAACAAAAACACATTGTAACTCTAATGGTAGACATAATGGATGAACATTTCTCTCTCCCTGCCTCCCTCATGCCTCTCTCATTACATCTCTCCTTGCTGCTTTCCTTCTTACCATATCCGTGTCCATGTTAGTTGCCTTTCTTCCTGACGTGTTGGCATACAGTTCACTGAGGTGAGTCATTTGAGGCAAACTTTTCTCAGTGTGCTTCTAGAGTCTTTGGAGTTTGTCGATCAAAACATCTCCTCTACTCTCTCCCCCTCTGGCTGTCTTCCTCTGGTCCCTAGTTCTCACATCTTAACTTCCCCCACGACCTTACTTCTGCTCTTTTTGTCTTTCTATCACACCTGTCCTGTTCTCTTTCCTCTTCCACACTCTCCATCATTTTCTCTCTCGTGTGTAGCGCTCCAGTATAAATCGCACAAACAAGATGTAATTAACACCCCACCGCGATGCTAACACGTCAATGTTGAGTGCAAGCACCTTTAATGCTCTATTTTTCTCTCATCCTCTCTCTTCATCCTTGGTGTCTCCCTTTCACCATCTCCTCTCCTCATGTCACCCCCCCCCCCCCCCCTTGGTCTCCCCCTTCCCCCCTCCCCTCCCCTCATCCCCCCCCCCCCCCACTCGTCCTTATCCTTTGTTGTCTCCTCCTTTCCTCCCCCCCTCTCAATCACGGGTCTTTGAAAGTGATGGGTGAGGTGAAATCCTTCCAAACCACGCTGTGACTTAAACATAAAGGCTCGTTTTTGCCCCAAAAAATAAATAAACCTAAATGACACGCGAGAAATGCATTTATACAAGGATTTAGTGTTATTATGATACACCTGTCATTCCTGTGCACACAGCTGGCAGTTGCTATAGAAACGTGCCACCTAGAAGCAGCACATGTAGTTGCTATAGGGACAATCCATCACGTGACGTCTCCTATAGATAATATAGATAATATCAGTGAGGAGGCGCTACAATGTAGAGGACAAATCTCTGCTCTGAGAGACGTTTTTTTTTTTATGAATCTAACGAGTTTAAATGTCTCCAGTAACAAAATAAATCGGCTTCCTGAGGGGGAACGTATATTAAATTATTTCCATAGTTTTCTTGGCTTGAAAATATAAACAGCAGGAGTAATTTAGTTAGTATTAGGGTTATCTCATGGGGGCTAATTTATGATTCATTAAACACAAATTTAGGAAACTGCATATTAAGGCGATGAAGCGGAAAATGGAGCGGTGGATTTCGCATTATTTATAAGTTGTGAGTGATATGAGGTGGAAAACATTAATATTCATACAGTGTGCGTAACGTGCGATTAATTCACCAAAAAAAGGCAAAAATGTTGAAGGAAACGGAGCAAATTTCTCCCTCTTAAAAGACTCAAACATAACAAACTGAAGGATTTGTTTTCATACATATTCTGCATGCAAAAAAGAGGATCCCATACAGTATGAGCACAAACCCGCTGATTGTGTTAATCAGGTGTTAAGTGTTGAGCACGGTAACTGAATATTAATTTGTCGTTTCATGTGGTCACTGCACGGTCTCCACAGTGGAGAGCCCAAGTGTCAGAGCCTAAGTGGTTTCTCATTAGGCTGCTGGCGTGTCTGTTTCGGGAGCGTTTTCGTTCTCTGCGCTCGTTTCTTACTCCTTCCTTGTTAAAAGGACAGATGCACTAGGCTCGTTTTCTGCCTCTGTTCAGGAAAAAGCACTCTCTTTTATTGTCGGGCCTTTCTATTCGCTCCACTTTGTCCACTTCAAAACATTTTTTTTCTTTTTCTTTACTGTTCAGCTTTTTGTACGGCCTTTCAGTTTCGGCTCACGATTCAGTCCTGTACCAACAGCAAGTGCACTGATGTAAAAAAAGTGCTTCTACAACCCTGTCCTTCTTTATCGTGGTCTTCTCCTGCTCTGCGCCTGCATTCTCGCTGTCACATTTTCTCTCATTTTTTGCCTTTCCTGTCTCCTTTTCTCCATCCTTCCCCTATACTCCAATCCATCCCTTCCTAGCCTGTCTGTAAATGGAGGAAATCTCTCCCCTCGTTTTTGAAACATTGTGTGGGTTCCTATTTGACGCACACCAAGGAGCGAGAGGATAGAATCAAGTAGAGAGAGAGAGAGAGTGAGAGAGAGCGCAGAAAAACCCGAGAAACGAGGGTGGTTGTGTTTGTCCTTGTGTGATTCACCATCTGTGGTGAAGCACTTTCATACAGCAGTATTACCAATAAGATGATTGACATGTAAAAAACATGAAGATGTGAGAAGGAGAAAAGAGGGTAGGAGGAGAGAACGTCTGGTCCTGTGTGTGATTCATTTACTTTGAATACTAAAAATCTTTGTCTGGTTCTGAATCTTAAAGCGCACTTTATTGCTTTGAAGCATGTAGAAGAAAAGAAAGAAAGGGAGAGGGGAAGAGGGTAGTGGCCGAATAAAAGAAAATTTAAATTAGAGATGGATTAAAAATGGATCTGAGGGGACAGTGAATCGGGGGAGGAGAAAGACAAACACAGAGAGATGAGAAAGTCATCTTGGGTGGAGGTAAAGGAGGGAAGAAAATTATTCAGGGCCACAACCAGAATGCATTAGCGCACTCACTGAGGGTGAGACTGGATGAGAGCGAGAGATCAACAGATAGCGTGTTCTCGGAAGAAGCAAGAGAAACAGAGAGAGCTGTGGAAACAGACGAAGGTCATGGGTGTGTTCTTGTTCCCATGCTAAATCAGTTTTATCCTCTTATAGACACAGACATAAACACAAACATGCACACAGCACAGAAAACTGGTAATAAAAAGAAGTAATAACTAACCGAAAATATCTTAGCTGGTAAATCCAGTGTCTCAAAGGCACAATGGGCCTAATCCAGGAAGTCCGTTTGTTTGTATCTACGATTTGTTCTTATGTTGTTCGTACCCATTCATTTGTGGGATTCAGCAATGTCTTCTTATTTTTGCTCTTTTCTTAGGAAGAGAACATTTTACGAGCGGTCGAGATCACTCTTACCAAGATAATAAAAAAACACCTTGTTTTCACAGTCCACAAATTGTTGGTTGAATTTGAGGCTAAAACATGCGTGAATATCATATCATCGAAAATAGATCGCTATATGTTTTAGAGTAATTGTAATGATTGGATTATTACATTTGTTGGCTTAAAGAAATACAATTGGTCCATTGATCTAGACTATAAAAACCCTCTGATGATAGATGCCTTTCCTGTAACACCAGTACTGACGCTTTTGAAAATCTCATGTTTAAGTTTAACAGTTCCTCAATTCCACTACTGCTGAAGTTCTTCTCCTTACAGATTTTTTTGCCCTAATACAGTGTTTAGGGGGCATTACGTTTCATATTTTCACCCAAAAACAGCCAATTAATCCGCAGCAATGAAGTTACTTTGCCCAGAATTTGATCTGAAGAAGAATACTTGAAATTGCAATCCACCTCAGTTATTCAACATAAATAAATCTGTTTAATCCTCTTAGTGCTAAACAGGACAATGCTAATGTTCATGTGAGCCCAGATTAACAGGAATTTAAAATCAAATGTTTTGTTTTAAACCCTCTTCCCTTTAATAACTATTAATAGACTTCCAAGCAGCTGGTGAGCAGAGAGACTATGATTCATTTTCATATTATGTCATAATTGCCGCACTGTATTTCCAATTTTATAACTGCAACACCAACGTAAATAACGACAACAATGCCAAAAATAAATATATAAATGACAGATTTGAATTAAACTATCCAGGAATACAAGCCAAGTGTGTTTCTCTCTGTCTGTTTGCTTTCTATTTGTATATCTCTCATCATCCAGTTTTAATTTCTCTCATACACACAGGAAGAATGCACAAAACAAACTGCAGGGGTAAACGTATGACTGCGCACAGTATGCACACACACGCGCACGCACGCACGCACACACACACACACACACACACACACACACACACACACACACACAC
>CALSBV010012075.1:928678-942723 GCA_943590825.1 Bovichtus diacanthus | reverse complement strand
CACACACACACACACACACACACACACACACACACACACACACACACCCCTGCCCATGTTGTCCTGAAGCCAAAAACCTCAGCAGTAAACAGAGGAGATTGTACTGTACATGTTTGTGTGCTTACATCTGTATCAGTGCTAAACTGTAAACAACATTTCTTGAACTTGGAAAGTCTGACACACTTTCCTTGTAAAAGTGTGTAAAAAAAAAAAAAAGAACTGTCACCTGCAGCTTTTCAAAAGTCACTGCTGTATGTGTGACACGCCTGCCTAAAATAAGACAAATAGAGCTGCTCAGTTGTGAGAGACGCTGCACTCTGAATATTACACCTCCTATCTCCCACCTCTTACACCTCTTATATTCAAAGCATCTGGGAGACTAAAACGCATATGTGCATCCCTAGACGTGTTTTTAAATATGGCTGTAGATAGTATTTCTTCTTCATGTGAATATATCTGCATCTGTGAATCTTTTAAATTGATGTTGGAACCCTTTTTTTTCAGTTCCATCTTTTGGAGTGTGTGTACGAAAGACCAAACAAACTGGTCTGCAACAACTGTACATCAGTGGCTGTTTAGTGACATGTTGGGCATACATACAGTACACTTTTAACTATTATTTGCTTCTGCCTGTGTATCTGCAGGTTAAGTATGACTGCAGCAGCAGGTGTGCTAACAGGCTTGGCTAAGCTAAAACGCCAAGACTCCGCCCGCTCTCATAACCGGGCCTTACCTACATCGCCAGGCCTGGGAAACGCCCCAGAAGCGGCCCCCAGGTAATTATCTTCTTTTCATGAATTCAATATAAAAACAAAGATTACTCAGACCTGTATTTGCAAAGGTGCTTTTTCATCAAATACTTTGAGCAACAGGAAGCAGTTTAGTTTCTATGTGTTTCATGAGAGACACTGGTTTTATGGTTAAAAAAAACGCCAGCACTGACTGTTCACAAAAACATAATGTGTGCCACGTGTCTCTGGCAATCTCTGTACATTTTTTTGAATGCTGGCTGTAATGATGTCATTAAACATACGTCTCCATAAACTACAATTTCCTTTCTTCTCATTTAGAAAGCGGAAACGACGCACCGATGTTGTGATAGTGCGCGGCAGGCTCCGCCTCTACTCTGCCTCCGGGTTTTTCCTTGTCCTGGGACTGGTCATATTGGCCGTAGGGATCGGCATGGCGACGCTGGGTTACTGGCCACACAGTGAAACCATGCCCTCGGCCAGATCGCCGACAGGAAGAGGAGCTGAAACATCTGCCACAGGAGAAGGAAATGGTGTCAAGATGGCCGTCACAAACGAGGACGTGGCTAACTCCAGCACGAGCCATAATGTGCAAGGTAAGTGAACAAAGGAATGAAAAGTTAACCAGGTTTGTTTAATTAAATAAAAAATGAAATACATTAAATTGGTTCTGAACATAGACTGTATATAAGAAGTAGATTTAGTCACCAAGACGTCACCATTAAAGTTCTAAGACAAAAACATGGAACACCCAAACCAGACAACACTGTTAGCGACCTGTCAATCATAAGGTAGCTCTTGCCCTAAAGCATAACTTGAAACTATCGATTGAGACCATAAACTCATTTGGAAGCCGTTTCCCAAGTAAGACTTAGAATAATTTTTTCATAGACTTTTATACAATCAGACTTCTTTTTTGCAAGTTGTGGAGTCGCCCCCTGCTGGACATTAGAACGAATGCAGGTTTAAGGCACTTCCGCATTGGCTTCACTTTTCAGAACTGGAGATTGACGCTTTGTTCTAAAGGTAGATTTTCTAAAAATGGACAGTTTCTCTGGAATATTTCTTAACACTTTTTTGCTCTGTGGTATATTTAATTTTAAATTCCTTATGTCAAATAGCTCATACATTCAGTGTGCTCTGCATGTAGGTTCGCCCTCCAAGCAGACTGGGGGCGCTCTGACGCGGTTCCTGGAACAGCACCGTCACTCTGAGCGAATGAAGATGTTCGGGCCCTTCACCATGGGCATTGGGATTTTCATCTTCATCTGTGCAAATGCCATTCTTCATGAAAACAGAGACAGAGAAACTAAGGTAGGGATGAAATCACACAAATACTGGGACATGCATCAGTGGCTACCTGACACTGGAGAAATTAAATACTAGTTGTCAGTGGATTATTGGCTTCTACATGCCAATAATCCAATAAACTGTACCTGGAAATATAAACAGAACTGATATTGCCTTGCAAGGTGTGAAAGACTGATTTGTGCAGAAATTGGTTCTTCACAAGGTTATGAAGGACAATTTCAAACAGGTGTTTCAATTTTGCAACATGAGTCAATAGAATATGTAGTTAATATTCCTCCCCGATTCCGTATTCTCCTTTCCGTTCTTCCTCCACGCTCTGCAAACTGAGGGGCATGCACAGTGCAGTCATCCATATTCATCATCTCCACATAACTCACATGCAAATCCTATTTCAGCCAACCTCATTCCATCTCTCTCCCTGAAATGTTCCTCTGATTACATTTCCTCTGCTCTTATGCCCTCTCTTTCCCTTCCTTGATCCCATTAACCCTCTCCCCCCCTTCCAGGTAATCCATGTTAGAAATCAATCCATGTATTCCAAGGTCACTAACCTCAGACATACAATAACTATAGAATGATATGTTATAATGGAATATTAAACATATTCTCAGGTAATCCAAAAATGGATACGTTTGCTACCACTAATGATATATTTCTCTTCTGCACTAGATAATCCACATGAGAGACATGTACTCCACCGTCATTGACATCCATCGCCTCAGGCAGAAAGAGCAAAAACAACACCATCACCGCAACAGCGCCTATGCAAGAGAAGTTGGGGATCTTCGAGTCTTCGGAACCGATAACGCAGCACGGTTGGGCAGTAACTCCCTCCTGGCGTTCTCCTCTCGGGCCGGAGGGTCGACAGAAGAGGAGGAGGTGCTGTTAGGGGACGAGGAGCTTCACAGACACGGGGGGCAGGCTAGGTTTGATTGTAGCTTTGCAGGGCTGCTGGCGCCGCTCTACAAGGACCGCTCCCTCTGTGGCCCGGGGCTCGGGCTGGCCCACTCTGATTCGGTGCGCCACCAGTGGTCGGTGGATGGGGATGGGGAGAAGGGAGGACACCATGCACGCTCTATTGTCTCCTCCTCTATCTCCGCATTTACTCTCCCTGTTATAAAGCTCAACAACTGCGTTATTGACGAACCGGAGATGGAGGCCATTACTGAGGAAGAGAGAGGAGGCGAGAGGAGAGACGGAGAGAGGTCAAAGCCTCTGAGCTCCATGGAGTCTCTGGTAGTTCCGGTCGCATCTGTTGCCAAGGCCTCCAAACCACCGGGCTTACACCGAAGTAACTCGGCCTCCTCTTCCTCTCACTGCACCTCCGTCTCCTCTTGCTCCCTCTCCCCTGCTCCCTCCTCTACCTCAGGCTGCTGGCTCTCCCCGGGAGCAGCAAAAAGCGACTTTGGCTCCAACTCCTCCTTGCACATGCTCGGCAGCCACTCCAAATCTCTGGACTTGGAGCGCGGGCCGAGCATGCTCAGCGTTCACCCGGAGCAGCGGAAGCACCCCAGCTGGCCCCGCCTCGACCGTAGCAACAGCAGCCGTAGTAACAGTGGCAGCAGTAAAGGCTACACGCGGCTGGAGGACAGGGAAGAGCAAGGGGAGCGGCTGCTGGATGCGGCTGTCAGGCGCGACTACAGCAAGCGGGACAAGCTACTCATGATATCAAGGTCTCATAATAATCTGAGTTTTGAGCATGATGAGTTTAACAACAGCACGCTGAAGAGGGGCAGCTCTGAGACTCGATTCTGAAGACACTAAACTTAAGGTTAAAGACAGTTCTGTCCTGTTCTGTAAATTGCTCTCCAGACTGCATGAGTGAACAGTGCGTTTGTTTCAGGGGGAAACTGAGTTCAACAGCTGCACCCCCGAGAGAGCAAACTCCAACGTGGTTTCAAAGACGGACTGGAGAGTAAGGGGTCATGGACTATCTTGCGCAGTCGAAGGTTCAGGCCTCATTTCGGCAAGACGCTAGCTGCCTGCTATACCGGGTCCAGAGGTGCTGTTCTGATCCTGACTTGTGACCTCCGTGGAAAGAGAAGTTCCCTACAAGGATCAATAAAAAATAAATCCGTAAACTTTAGGTTTTGGAAATAGCTTTTCCTCAAAAATGTTACACGGTTTAATTCAAGGACGCACTGGAAACGCTTCGAGCAAGTTTCTCCCTCAGCGGGTGGCAGTGACGTAAAGGAAAATGTTTTATAACAAGATCTAGGCACAACCTGAGAAATGAGCATGACCCGTTTCATATCAGAAAAGAAGAAGCTCTGAGACAATAATAGTAATATTAACGATCTTTGCTTGTACAGCACTTATGAAAACAAAATGACAAAGTGCTTAATATGGTTGTAATCGTACTGAGTTTGATAATGATCATTTTCAACTAAGGGCGATGGTTTAAATCTTTATAAGAGCACGTAATGGCATACTGCAGCGACAAGGTCCAAAACACGTAGATATAGTGGTAAAGTATTTGTTTTAAAGTTTGTTTTTAGTTTTGTTTGTTAGAGATCTGCGTAAGTCGGACAAAACCAGTTACTATGATGTGAATACGCTACAGCCCAGATATAAGTTAAATCAAGATGCTGCAGGCGGCAAAATACAATAACGGAGTCCATGTTTCCCTGCAGACACAATGTTGCTGCCCTTTCCCAAGAACTATAGTTGAGTTTTGTATGTCCGCTTCTGAAAACTACAAGTAACAATCTCCGTCTATGGTTCTTATACTGCCATCTTTCGTTGTTTTCTTGATTGACCTCACTCAGGATATGCAGTCTATTATTCATATATTGATCTTTCTTGTAGAGCTATTCACGAACCTATTCAGTATTAGAGAAAGCCCGAATTTTTGAATATTTATAGTGTTGATATGATCTTTATTTTCATTTGTGATTCATTTTAATCCATCAATGCTCTATGACATGCCAAAAATAATGACAAATAATAATTCCATCTGAGGCATTTCTACTTGATAAATTACCTGTGATTGATTCATGTGGTTCAATGAATATTTTTATTGGCTCTGCACTATTGAAAAAACAATATTTTAAACAAAAATCTGCATAAAAGAGTGTGTTGTCTGTTACAGCATCTGCACTTGATACAACACACACTGGCTTTCCTGCTAAAGTCCGCTTCTTATCTAACTTACAAAGACGCACTGCTATCATCAGTTTGTAAGCTAGATAGTCAATTAGCTGCTCAACTGCAGCACATTAAACAGCATGTAGACGAACCTGCAAATATAACTTTGGTCCGGTTAGACAATGAATTAAAAAAAAAAAAACATATTTGACTACAAAAATATGATGACTTGTGAACTGTGATTTCAGTTGGACTTTAAAAAGTGAGCCATGCTGTCCTCGTTTGATGAATCGACTGCAGGTTTTTAATGAATTCAGGAATTCAGCTACTGAGCAACATAGTAATAATGTCTCAGCGTATTTTGTTATTAACATTTTAACAAAGTGTGTCCCAAACTGAACATGTGAAATTGCTCCCGATATCTCTGTTTCAGGTTCCGTTTGGTTTTGCCAGCTACCTTAAAGACACTGTCATTTTTAACACATTTTATCAATGTTGTTAAATCATCCTCTGTGCTACCTTTTAATGCAACACACATTGAATGACAGAACATCAACACCATATGTGTTAAAATAAAAGTGGAGGAATCTTGCCAGAAAGCTTCATTAACTGGTTCCCAGCAGTTTATGGGTCAATGTCCAAAATAAATTGTATTTTCACTGAAAGGTTTTTTGTGTGTTCAACCAATACTGATTCCTACACAAAGATTCACACGTAGAAGCTCCTCTCAGAGGTCAGTGGGAGGCCGCAGCATTTCCTGGGTATATGCACGCACATGCACACGCGCACACACACACACACACACACACACACACCTAATTCCTCTTTCTTCCTCCTTCTCTCTTTGTCCCATGCATACAAAACAATAAGCAAAGGTCTGGATGAGTCATCTTCTATTAACATATGCTCCAAAGCTGTTTGAACAACACACACACACACACACACACACACACACACACACACACAAGGTCCAGACATTTTACAAATATGAATGCATACAAACATATTCTTCCTCAAATGCAAATATAGACGCACAAAAGCACTTCCCATGCAGTTAAAAAGCAGGAGGCTGCGGCTGCTGTCTCATCCTGTGTTACCAAGGGCACAGATGTAATCCTAACCCTTTCTGAAGGCAAGAAACATATTTAGACAGCAGAGATGGATGATGTCGCATCAAGTTAACATTAGGCAGGTACACTAAAATTTGCCTTGTCCCGTTGAAGCTTTCCTTCACTCGAGATTTCAATGTGAATATGAAAAAGAAGGCTGAAGCAATAGTTTTGCTTTCAGCAGTTCCCAGTACAGAGTTGTCATTTTACTGACATAATGTTGGAGTATCTTGTTGCCAGGAAACATTAGGATACAATATTGACCATGTGTCTGTTCTACAATCCATTCACTATCATGAAAATCATAAAAACCCTAAAGACCTTGCAGCTTTGACAAAAAACAAGTCTTTTTTCCCCTGAATGTTGCATCACCATCCAGGGCACAGAGGCAATTGGGATACCGGACTTCCTGTTTCTACATTTTGGTTGCTAATCGCATCTCCTGTTAAAACAGATGGCTGAGTAATAGATATCAATTAAAGCAAATGTTCCCAATGCTTTTCTGTGTGCACGGAAATAAATCCAGAGAATCTAAACACAAGGGTCCTTTCCTCTGTAATCTGTAAAGTGGTGTATACACATCTCAGTTTTCTTCTTTCTGAGAGGCACAACAGAGCAGTAGCTGTGCTTCATCTGGGTATTTGTTCAATCACAAGCCGATGTGTTACGGAGAGACAGCTCGCGCCTTCTCACCTCCTCGGCTGTGTCACACACTTCAGCTCGCTGAGGGACTGCGAGTCCTTTTTGGAGGGACTCACAGTCTCGCAATATTCTGCAAATTGACAGGATGTGCATGTGCGTCTCAATCTTTAAACTTTTTCTATTTATCCACTGAAGCAGACCCATCAGTTACTACAGTTCATCCTGAGGGGAATATCTGTACAAAGTTGCATGGCAGTCCATACAATTGTTGTTGAGACATTTAATCAAAACCACAAATGTCAACCTCATGGCACCGATAGAGAAAAGGTCAGGGGATCATCAAAGTCTCCAGATTCATTGTGTGGGGACCTTGAATCTGTGCAGATCCATCAAGCAGATGTTGAGATGTGTTAGTCTGGACCAACCGACCAAATAACTGGATCAGTAAAAACTTTGACATGCGAAGAAATATCAGGGAATCACCAAAGTCGGTAAGCTTCATCCTCTGGGCACCGTTTATATTTGTGCCAAATTTAAATCAACAGACTGAAATTGACATCCACAGATCATGCTGCTAGTTTGGCTAAAAATGAAACTATATATTTGTGTCCATGTCTCGCAGCTGAATGCCAAAGACAGGTTATGGAAGTATGGAGAGATAGAGATACACATTGTTGGTTTTGGTCATTTCATGGGATTTGTATACACTATGGAGAATAAAGAATAACAGCAGCCTTATCCTTTTACTTGCAGAAGGCCACTTGGTCTTCAACCTGTTCTGTACTCATGTAATGAAAGCTCTTACATTTGCTGTTCGAGCACCTGCTTTTGAGTTTCTCCAAGAAAACTTCTGCAGAGAGGGATGCTTTTCACGTTTCACAGAGCAGTCTGGAATAAACAGAATAAGAACTGCGTAGTATACTAAGCAGTGAAAGCCACCACAGCAGCGCAGACAAAGAAAAGAGTGGCAACTACAGAAACTCAAGTCTGCATAACATTCTACAAAAAACCCTGTCAGTGTGCACTCAAAAGGAAAAGAAAAGAAAATATTCCAAAATCATTGTTTTGAAAGGATTTTGTATCATTGGGAGTGAATGACGGTATAAGACTGTAATGAACACATCAGTGTGGCTCTCACGCACAAGTGACCATCACTAACTCCACCTAGATCACATATTATACCCACATCAACAGAAAAGAATGACTTTGAAAACCCGAGGCTCAGGTGAGCTCTCCCTGGTTACAGGAGGCAGAGAGAGGATTGATTTTTCATACATTCATTTATTCTCGCGGTAATGTCAGGGTTTTCTTTTCGTGTATATTTGTATTTCTTTTGAGCATGTGCGTTTGTAGGTTGTGTAAAAAAACAAGGACGGCAACATCGTGTGTGACATCGTGTGTGACATTGTGTGTGACATCGTGTGTGCGTGCATGTGTGTGTGTTAGGCCCGCGTGTTTTTGCCAGTTATAACAGCAGAGATGTGGGCAGTTTAGTGACACACTCAGCTAACAAACAGACTAATTACTATGACACATCTGGAGGGTTAATTGAACGGTTTGCATATTAGCAGAGGAGAATGGCTGCTTGGAGAGCGAACAGCATTAACACAGCTGCCACGGAAAATAACAACGCATGATGTTTGGGATGAGCATTGCTGAATTAGTAATGGAAGTGAGTCATCCAGTCAGTAACATGTTAGTTTTCTAGAGCGCCGAATGCTCTGTTATTCATATTTTCTGATAAGGAAAGGAACAGTAAATGTTTATATCAACACAGCGGATTTCTTATTACTTGAACCCACAATGTTCAGACAACAAACCTCGCTGTCTAAATCACTTTCTGACTCCACTCACTATGTTGGGGAGCTTTTAGGAATCACTGCTACAGAATAGAGGGTGAGTCTCTAGTGTCAAAGGTCCTTCCCATACAGCTGACTGAATGTGTCCGTCATTGTTATTAAAACCTCCCTGCCATGTTGTCTTTATGTCATGTTGACCCCTCTCCCAGTCTCTCCTCGTCCCTTTGCACTGAATCCGGTGTAATTAAGCAGAAAACTGAGTCTCCCTGCAGCGTGTGTCACTGGAGGCGCCTTGGGGTGATAGTTCCAGTGTGCGAGTGTGTGTGTTCGTGCATCTATCTGTGTGTTGGTGCGCTTGCCATGAGGCGGCAGTGGGGGTGCCAGCCTCGTTGCCATAGCAGCCCGAGATGTGCTCTGGACCCCTGCCTGAAGATTAAACTCACTCACACACGTGTACACGCGCACAAATTGAGCTTTTTGAAAACAATATTACCCGTTAACAGCCGGGCATTAAATGAAGCCGAAAAAATAAATAAATAAAATCTAAACACTAAATTAGAGCTTTTATCCTGGAGTTAATCCAATTGGTTGCTGCTCCCACAGTGATAATGGACAGATCAGGTAAGGTCAGCACAATTTATCTGATCCGCTTGACCTGAATTTGTCCAGTAAAAACGCTCCGATCCCTGCTACACTGCTGCCTTGCTATGCCATCAGTCTTGAGAGGAATTGTTCTAAAAAAGCTACAGTAGTAAAGACGGATACAGTGCAGACTGAAGTAATAATTTATGGCGTACTGTAAGCCTGGAGAGTCCTTCCACTTGCTTTGTGGTGACCTGATGGTGGAAGCGAGATGTAGTCAATGATACTAGCATTTGGCAAAAAAAGCCTGTTGTGGTAATAACAGCTTTCAAGTTCTAAAGCTGGCTTTGAATTTCAAGCTTCATCTTCAAGGCTTTGAGTGAAACTCATAAACTCATTTCATAGTGTTTGTTTTATTTGCCGTATTTTAGCAACTTTCTAACAGAGGGGTGTGATTTATGGTGCAGAACTCGTGACCTTTCTCATTCAGAAATAATTTTAACAGAAATCTTTAAAAACCGGACGCGTGGAGTTTGTACTCCATCGATTCAGCTTTGCACTCCTAAAACATTATCGTACTCACACTGCACAGTTTAAAAAAAAAAAAAAATGATGCAGCAAAACCATCTTTGTAATAGAGTCTAAAAAAATATGTTATCAAGGTGCATTATTGGAAGTATAAGATGCAGGATTTTTGGAGCTTGTCACATTAAGGCCGGAAGGGAAACACACACCAGCGGCATATGATGCATGTCTAAACGCCGGCACCGTTGTTTTTTATGTCTCGACACCCACCAACCTGTGACGTGTGTCAAGATGCCGCCAGTGTGCAATGTGTGTCAACTCCTTGGCATATGCTACTGTCCTATTTTCTCGATTCTTAAAAAAAAAAAAAAAAAAGAAGCTAACATTTAATCGCATTTGCTTGACAGAGCAGCTTGACTGCACACTGAACTAATACTCCGGTGCGTGTTCAGGGCTGGAGGTCGACATGAACCTTTGCATTGCATCGCCTGTATGTTGTATGTACCTGTAAGTCAGGATACCTCAGCCTCTGCTGCATCAATTATTTATAAGTTGCCACGATCACGATTATTATTGCTTTGTGCACAGATCATATTCTGATCATTTTACCTGTAACAGTTGTAGTTTCACTGCATTACCTTTGACATGTAGGATGGTAAATGATAAATAATATTGCGGGAATTCTTCCAAAGTCACTTGCAGTAGTTGAGAAACTGAGAAAAAGGGGTAAAGGAGGCAGCGTTGTTTAAGACAATGTGTATTTGCTCAGGTACATTATCATTCCCAGCAAGTAATACTGCAAAAATAATTCAGCGTTACAAACATAAATATTGTATTTGCATACTCATGAAAATTCATCACAACAAAACTTAGCTTTCTCTTCAAAAGGCTTGCCTCTAGCTTAGGAGTTCCTTGACTCTTACGCAAGAGACAACTCTCTTAACTCTCTGGGGTTTCCTTCTTTATACTATGCAAATAAAACATTTCCACTGTTGAATCTCAAAAATGATTGAAAATTGATAAAGGTGTACAGCTTATCTAAAACCGAGATGACTATTGTTACCTAGGTTATGTTTTCGGCCCGGTTTGTCTGTTCGTCAGCAGGATTGCAGAAAAACTACAGTCCGGGTTTTCATGAAACTTGGTGGAAGGGTTTAGCATGGACCAAGGAAGAACACATTACATTTTGGAGCGATCCGAATCACAGGGCGGATACACAAATTATGTCTCACTTTTTTTTTAACATTGTGAAGTTAGGGCACGTGATGTTAAAATAATCGGAAAAATGTGTTCCCGACTGGAAAAATTCATGTGAACGGCTCCTCAAGTCGGAACAACAACTTTGAAACAACTATCAACCGTCTGAACGCTCTGAGCAATAAAATACAGGAAATCTTCTTTGTGCTATGTTGTTTCCCACATTACGACTTACAGCTCATGAACACACTGAAGTCGGAATAACGACTTTCCAACTCTGGGAATGAGACCATCCGAGGAGCAAGTGAATGCACCATTGGCACCGCCTGAGTTTCGTTGCTCCTGAAGTAGTGTTATTGTAAGTTTGGCCTCCGAGTGAGGCGAAGGCACTGAAACATACCACAGCGTTACCACGGTTTTGCACTCGGCGGCTCGTTACCGCAGTCTTGTGAAGGGAGAGCTGAGCGGAGGTGTATTCAGTTGATTGCAATCTGCAAACGCAACGCTAGATTTAGTCAAATCCTACAACACTGTCCCTTTAAATATGTGAAACCATACCGCTGCAGTGAGGTGGTGGCTGCCCGTGTAATGGACTTTACTCGTACAGCAGTTATGCCCCAATATCAAATTAATTTGACAGTGATATAGGGATGTCTCAAAATGGTTTTAATGGGGCTTAGTAGAAAACCAAAGGCCTCCGCAGCGATGCTCATTAGACACACACACACACCGTGCCAGCACCAGGTGAGTCACCGGTGGGCTTTGCATCTGCTCCATATTCCTTTCTAAATACAGTCTCTGTCTTTCTATTTCTCCACCCATCTGTTTCTTTTCTCTCTTCTGGTCTCTTCTTGTTTTCCCCACGCTCAGTCACTACCTTCCTCATCCCGTCTCCTCTCTTCCTCTCAATTATTTCCTCTCTGACTGTACTGCCTACCTCATTGTCTCTCCTCGTATTCTCTCTTTTCTTTTACCGGTTTCTCTCTTCTCTCTATACTGCACGTCTCTGATCCCCTCCTAGTCTCCCACTAGTATCCTCCTTTCTCTCTGTACTCCTCTCCTTTGTAAGAACACGATAGAGGAAACTTGAACGGTGAGCGAACAGGCAGACGGTGTTAATATCTCACACGCTCTTGAGTGAGTGCTCCTCAGACACGCAGATGGAGAGAGCAGCTAATGAGAGAACCTTTATGAGTTCACAATGCTACAAATGATAAAACTGTCAGAGCAGCACTGTCTCAGTTATTTGTTGTTCACATTAGTGCTATCTTTTGTTTATCTGCTGCTGCGGCATCTCTTGTTCTTGCAAATTATATCATCAATCAAATAAAAGACTTCATTTAAACAGGCTATTAACAGATCTGTATGTGGATATCTTATCTGGATAAAAATAAATGAGTGTTTCAGGGGTATTTTGCCCATGTTGTGTTGCAAATCCATAATGTATCAATGTTTGATAAAACCCATGTTGAGAAAATGTCCTGACTTTTCAGTCTCTATTATTGGTTACGCTCCAAAAATGCTGGATCCTACATTTCCCATAATGCATCGCATTAGCATCTTTACTCATTGCCTGGTAAATGCTGATGTCAAAGTCCACACCTCCAGTTTGTAAAACGCTCTTTCTGTTAAAATTTTTTAGTTTCTAATTCTAATCTGAGATAACCCCGATGACATCATTAGGGTTGTTTTTTTCAGACTTTAGAAAGCTCATCCAGCATCAGAGGGTACATTACACAACTGTTTTAACAGGCTGACTACAGCTCTTGATGACAAGTAAACTGAATATATGATATACTTCATATATAAAATCAGTAGAGTGCCCCTTTAATCTGGGCATATTAGCTTTTTTCCAGATGATTTTTGGGTATTTTGCCACCATTTCATAGCTGGAATTATCTGGAGACGTTGCAGTTACATGGTATGTGTTTTAACCCCTTCAGAATGCCTCATTCTGGAACATTCTTAGAGGAAAAGCTTGACATTTGGAAAATACATTCATTAGCTTTCTTGCTGAGAGTAAGAAGATTGTTGTCACTCTTATGTCTGTACGTTAAATATGAAGCTATTGCAAGAAACTGGCTAAACAGGGGGAAACAGCCAGTCTGGCAGGTAACACAGTTAGCCTACCAGCACCTCTAAAGCTCGCAAATCATTATGTAATGTTTAGTTTGTTCAATCAGTCAAGTAAACAAATGACAATTCACTGCTCTTCAGGAGTTTATGTACAGCAATGGACCATTTCTTAAAATGTCAAACTATTCCTGGCCGACAAGTTGAAAGTTCACCTAACTCGGCCTCTTTCTACCACAGCAAACGAAAAACTGTATTTTTTTCCCTTGACCTAGGACACAGGCTCTGCCTGCCTAATTTGCAATTTATGATCAAATCTTAATGCGGGCATAATCGAGATAAGTAAAAAGCTTATATATAGCCGGTGTAAATGCTAAGGCCCATGTTAACATCCAGATAATATACACAGATACATGTCTCATATGGTAATAACGGGTATAAATGGGGACAAAAGACATGAATACAGATTAACACAACAACACTCTTCTTCCATCAATCTCTCTAAATCTAGACTAACGTATCAAACACATTTTGATCATCGGTCGATCTTTTTCTATACGATGTTTGTGCTAGACCGAAATGTTTAGGTACAATGAGGTGCTCTCTACACATTTGAACTTGTCTTCTCAAAGTAGTTTGTGTAAACAAATCTTTCATTTTAATCAAGCATACATGAGTACAAATATGAAATGAGTAAGGACGAATAGCAATGCATTTGAGTTGATGAGATGAAAGGATAGAACGAGCAGAGAGAGGAAGAGAGACTCGTGGGAAATTAAGACATTCTGGAGGTTCGTGGACGGATGCATCTATGGGTAGGGAGCGAACTAGTGTGGGTAGATTGTCAGAGAGGTCACACAAAGAGACATGTGTGTGTGTGTGTGTGTTTTGTGCTTTGAGTGCATGTTTGTGGTCTCCGAATGGGACTTATCTGGCTCTTAAGAGTCAGCAAACTAAAAGCTTTTTCACTG
>CALSBV010012075.1:886165-912475 GCA_943590825.1 Bovichtus diacanthus | reverse complement strand
ACACACACACACACACACACACACACACACACACACACACACACACAATACTGATCCCTAATTATTTGAACAGTTTGAACACGCACACACGCACGCAGGCACGACGCACGCACGCAGTTGTGTGGTGTAAATTCTCCAGAAGTGGTCAATCAGAAAACAAACACTCAGGAGCATAAACACAGAAAATGACTGAGACACACAAACAGTTCTTCTCCAAAAAATTAACCCATCATCTCCTGACCAATCAGAGAAACAACAAAGTGGAACACTGCCATTGTTGTTGATGAGAGGATCACTCATCTAGCCAGCACTCAGCCTCACCAGCCAGAGCCAAATTACACTTCCTTGATTTTATCACCTAAAGCCTGCCTCTCCCATGAGAAAAGACTAATAGTGTGTTTAATGAGTCTCCACATGACAAGAGTACTGATGCTGGGATCTGAGTGAGTGAGTGTCAGAATACAGCGAGGGCAGGGATACTTGCTAAATTTCCAAGCGAGAACAAATATGCGTTTGGATTACTGCCAGCTTGTTAGCTTGTTAAGATGTGGTCAAATAAAACTGCAGGTGGAAACCAGTAGTGTGTCAGTGTCTAGAGACTTTTAGCAACATCTTAACATTAAGGTGGTTTGCCTGTTGGCTTGGCAGCTAGGTAGAGTTGAAGAAAAGAAACCTACATTTGGAAATGTATCCATCTTCTCAGATTTTCTTGACTGTTTATATATGACTACCTACACTCACATTAAAATTATCTATTAGCGTCTTTCAGCTCATTGTTTTTGTTTTCTGGCTTGCAACCGTTTTGGTTCACTGCTCTCATAGCTGCCGTGACATGTTTTCAACAAAATATAAAGCTCTTATATGCAATATACACTAACTGCCCAGCACCAAATGGTTAGCAACGGGCTAGTGAACATTGTGAAACATTTAGCAACTAAAGAGCCACATATTTCCGTTGGGAGTTGGTGGAGACCAAAACAGATTTCACTTTTCACTTACATTCGCCTGGTGGTCTGAAACACGACTCCAAATGAATGCTTATGTTGCCTCATGCCTGTTGGATGAGAAAAATAAGCAACTGTTAGCTAACAAGTTTGCCATAAAAACGTGTGGATATATATGTCAATGGTGTGTTTACAGATTGTTCCCCACTGCAGGTTTAATATGGGGTGATGGGGGTGTAGGACTCACAATTAAAGCCACCTTATATCTGCACATTAAAAATATTTTCATCCACCTTTGAAGTCATTTGTACATCAGACTAAAAACCAAGACAACAGGGGGCGTCACACTATATTTTGGATTTCAGCTTCAGTATTAAGCTGACTGTTGTTCTTCCCTTTTCGTTGTAACAATAAATCAAGGTTGATGCTATCAGTTCTGTTCTAAAGGAATCAATACTGCCACTGATCAAAATGTTTCAGTGTCTGTTGGTGAAGATAAACAGACAAAGGGAGGAAGACAGAGAGAGAGAGAGAGAGAGAAACAGACAGACAAAGAGAGACAGACAGACAGACAGACAGACAAAGAGAGAGAGAGAGACAGAGAGACAGACAGACAGAGAGAGACACAGAGAGAGACAGACAGACAGACAAAGAGAGAGACAGAGAGAGAGACAGACAGACAGACAGACAGACAAAGAGAGAGAGAGAGAGAGAGAGAGAGAGAGAGAGAGAGACAGAGAGAGTGTGTAGACAAAAGAAAAGAGGGAGGATAAGAGAAATTAGAAACCTATTTCCAATAAGAGTGGGAACAAACGTGTGTGTACGTGTCAGTGAGTAGTGTGTGTTTTATGAAACAGTGAGTACAAAGGTCTATGGTTCAATGATGAAAACATTACTCGAGGCCCCAATGCACACACAATTAAAAAGTATCCGTTTTTCTCACATTTTCCTGTTTCAAGGCCACTGGAACCTGCAGTAACCGTCCAACAATAAACACCATATCTTTCGCACTCGCACACACACACACACACACACACGCACGCACGCACGCACGCACACACGCACACACACCTAGCCTTTTGCTAATCTTCTTAGCAATCACAAGGTTTGACTGTTGTAACAGAACAAAGTCCACATCGTCAACAACAACAGAGGTGGTATTTCTGCCAATACGAGAGACGGGAGGAAAGGAAACCTAAAGAGAGGGACATAAAAGAAAGACAGACATAAAAGGAGAGACAGAATCACAACTTTTACCTCTGGACTGAACTGGCCATCTTTTCTCCCGGAGGAATTATTCTGTGGACTATGTCACTACCTTCAGCGGTGAAACCTGATGTGACACACCGACACTTGAATTCAAATTTAAATTTCAAAACGTTTAAGTCTTGAAGTTATGTGACTGACATCTCAAAAACGTCACCTATGACCTCCACTCACTTCCTGGCTACTGAAGACAACTTCACTGGCAGGACAGCTATGTATTAGCTCACTGATAATATTTGGCAGCCATCTGTAACTCATTTCCACCGACATCCATTTAAACCTGTCTTTCTGGGGAACTTCAAAACTGTAAGTAGATATTTTGAAATATACTAATAACTATGTGGTGACTGTACCTTTAATAAATCCAGACAGTTTCCTGTGCGAGTGCGTACTTGTTTTGGGACACTCTGACCCTGCACATGCGTGAATCTTTTTGTGTTTTCCTATTTCTACTCCAGTCAAACAGCACATGAAATGACACGTGACTTTACCATTACCAAAAACTACAACAACCAATACTACAATGTTTTGTTCTTAGAATGTGTTTAAATTTAGGCTTGATGATATGGTTGAAATAAATAGCATGATAAACACATTTACTCAATGTTTCATGTATGCACATATAGTAACATCGAACTGATGTTCACAGGACTGAACTGCAAGCTGATGTTCGAAAACAAAAATGAAAAATGCATTCCTATAAATGTCTCATACCACATTTTAGTTTGCAAACTAAGTTCAAGACTTTAAAATATGTGTCATTACCACTGAAAATCTAAAATCTGATGTGATGAAATGTTTCACTATAGTTCATATCACCGTAACAAAGACACCAACAATTGTTCTACACTTAATTGTACGATAATGTGAAACTACTACAATTGCATTATTTCCCCCATATATGCTTTGAATGTTATATTTAGTGGTATTTTTCAACAGAATAATGTCCAAGTGTTTCACGCTGTGACTCTTTTCCTTATTTCACAATCATTTTTACAATGCTCAGATTACTCCAGTTGAATTAAAGTACACTCGAAAGTATTTGCTTTTGTTTTACTTAGTGACCTCTTGCTACAGCATATTCTTACAAATACTTTGTAACTTACTGAAGTAACTATAAAGACTATTCTCCCACGCTACAGACCTTTTCTATTAATACAATATATTTCCCCAGGTAGGTAGGACCTGCTCCCCTTTGAGAGATACTAATTGTTACGCTATTAAACAAATGTTATATGTGACATAAAATTCTAAGAAACATTGACTTTTAAAGCATTTAGCACAGTTTTAATCTTGGTATCTTTTGACCGTCACATCACAAAATGAATGCTTACTGAAGTGTTATCTGATCGTGCTTCGGGTATCATATCATCACATTACCTTGACTTCTCTGTTTGCGTCCCCCCACGCAGGCGCAGTATGGAGGTGCTGAGCGGCCCCTGGGCTGATCTGGCTCTGCTCCTTCGACAGACCATAACGCAGACAGACAGGGAGACGGACAGCTTTCTTCCACTCTGGCTGTTTGGCCTGCTGCTGTTTCTGTCTATCTGTCTCCTGCTGCTGCAGCTGATTAACTACCTCAGCTGGAAACTCAGACAGGGTACGCAATGTCATTACTTTTAAATGTCTTATCCATGTCCACATCTCTTGCTAATGTTATATTTACTATGGTGCTGTGTAACTAAATGGATGTGTCTTTCTCCAGGGCCACGCATACTATAAATATACCCATCACCACTCTGCAAGGATTTTTGCATAAAAACATACTTCAAAGGGGAGATTGTATTGCTTGCTATCAATCACTATAACTAATACTACATGGCATGCCAATGTCAAGAAAATATTCTCATTTCATACCAACATCCACAGCGAAATAAAACACGAAGTACTCCATTGTTTCTGCAAACACAGGCAGACAACCAACTGTGTCTTGTAGAAGTCTCACATTCACATTGTCTTTTCAAAAATACCCGACAACTCATGTCACTTTCAGGTAGAAAAAATGTCTAGATGCCCCGAAACACAAGCTACACTCTAAATAATGAAAAAGATCCAAAATAGGCCAAGAAAAACAACTTGGCAAAGTGAATTTTTTAGTATGAAACTAAATGTGACGATAAAGATAAAAGTCACTGAGACGATTAGTTATACTGGCCTGGTTTGAGTGTATGTGTTCATATGTTAATGTGTGAGAGATAGTGCAGAGTTTAGGGTCCTCAAAGCATGGAAACATTGGAAAAATTGCTTTTCTTTCATCTGTGTGTGTGTTCTGATTACAAGCGTTGTATCGATGTGTGAACTTGACCCATTTGTGTTTCTTTCAGTCATAGACACATTTAGCAAAGATCACGGGTCCACCTTCATCATCTGCTCCCACTACTACTATATGAAAGTGAAGATTACTTTTATAAAGACTTTCTTGAGATTAGCCTCAATTTCTGATTAAAAATTAATTATGTATATCCGTTCACAGTTTGTCCTGATTTATATTGTATGCAGCCATTTTAATACCCAAAAGGTGTGCTCATTGTACAATTTTGATTCAATCCTGTAGGAATGAATATGCTTGAATCAATGCACATATAGTAAAGCCTGTGTCTGTGTGTGTGTGTGTGTGTGTGTGTGTGTGTGTGTGTGTGTGTGTGTGCATCATCTGCCGTTTATTCTGAAGCCAATTATAATCAACTATGACTAGCATAATCTTACACCTGCAGTTTACTGTTTGTCACTGGTAAAGAAAACTATTTTCTCTTTTAGACTTCAGTATTGTACTGACTTTATAGGAAAGGTATCTGCACCTGGCATCTAGTCATTAATTCACCTGAAGACAGATGCTGCAGTTGCTTTTAAGTCAGGTGCTGGGTTGCTACCACACTTTTCACATAAACTCACTCCATAATGTGGTGGTCCCGAGACGTCCAAACTTCGCCAAACCACAGGGGGAAACTCTGCAGCTTGTAAAAAAGTACAAGGCCATTCTTTCAATTTTCTAATAAAACAGGCCTATTTCCAGCATCAGGAAGTGAACAACATCATCTTAGTAAACAATGAAAACACTAAAAATGACAAACAACGGGCTAGAAACTTCTTATATTAAATAATGTTTAGCGCTAACTAAGCTAACTTTGTTAAAAATGTTAGCAAAGTGGATGTCTGCTGTCAATGCAATATATATCTAAGTCTAATGTAAGTAAGTTAACTAGTGCAATCTTCTGTGGTAGCTTATACATGGGAACCATTGCTATATAATTTAATGCAGCTTAATTAACGCTACATTGTAAATAAAACGTTTAAATATACAGTATTTTTTTTACCAACTGTCACACCTGTGACCACAGGGGAGGAGGGCGAGTGATTATCACTGCGCATGCGCAGTCTGTATATGACAGCTGTCAGTTTACTCCCCGTTTCCTTGGTAATTAAAACATAATTATAATAGCAACAGCTTTGCAGACCTAAAAGATGCGTGTACACCAAGACGATGGTCACCTAAATCATAAGCCAATTAGTCATTTAACAACATTTAATTTAAGGACAATGTACCAAGGAGAAGAGCTGAAACATGGGCTACTGTATAACTAAAGCGGTTAGTACTTCCACTGTCCCGTTTAGCACATTTTTGGCAACAAATTAATTGTTAAGACTAATATCAACGTAGTTTGTATTTTGGGAGAGTCTTCATCCGTTTCAAACATTGCCCTGATTTCTTTATTTCATCCACAGTTGAGGCGGATCTGTCGGGACAAGACAGGAGCGCCATCTACAGGCAGATGTACAGAAGTACACACCAGAGGAGGCGCTCTGGGTCACACTCTCACACCTGACACACACACACACACACACACCTGACACACACACACCTGACACACACACACACTCACACCTGACACACACACACACTCACACCTGACACACACACACACACACTCTCACAGCTGACACACACACACTCTCACACCTGACACACGCACACACCTGACACACACACACTCACACCTGACACACGCACACTCACACACACACACACACCACTGAGCACCTGCTGAAATGAACACTATTATTTCAAGCAGTCCTGCCTGTCAACACAGACATGTCTACATATCTTAGGCAAAATGAAGGTGCCATAAGAAGATGAATGTTGAAGCCTGTAAAGAAAAAACATCGGCTGTGAAAGAATATCTGTGAAAATGACTAGTTTGTTGTTTTTAAAACCCTCAGGGTAATCTGGAATATAACCTTCTCTGGCATCATTATGAAGCTAAAGACATCTCTTTGAGCTCTACTTGTTTAAGCTTAGGACAAAGTTTGATAAACTTGTCACCCTGCCTTTTTTTTCTTTTGCATAAATGTACATGTTTTATTATACCGAAAACACTAGACACTCTATTAATTATTAACCCTAACTTTAAGGATTTAAGTTTTTAATCAATAAATGACAAATGAGATCTGACCAACACATTTCAGAGTATAACAATCCTTTATTTAAACAGTGTTACACAGGGGAGGAGTGGCTGTGCGTGGGGAGACACAAGACAATAAGCTGCTAGATAGAAAAACCCTACCGGTGATCATTGGTTGGCTAAAGAAGGAACGATGAGGCAGCTGTGGTTGGTTTTCCAAAAATGTGTTTTGTTTTTTTTTTTACAAAGTTTTTGTTGAGAGTTTTTAAAATAGTTAAAATACAAAATGGACCGTTTTAAAATCAGCTGGCGTAGAAACTTTCAACAGTCTGTGCTGTGGTGTACCTTAACAAATGTTACTGATGGAAAGACATACATTTTTTGATAGAATTTTTTTTTCTTTCTTAATTAACCTCAAATACAATTCCAACATTTTGGAAAACCAGACCTGCAGCCCCCCAGAAGCTCCTGTGATTGGTTAAAAGAGCCCAGGCCCCCAAAAAGAGGTTAAACCTGGAGCTAAAAGTACAAAAAAGAAAAGGTGGTAGACAATTTGATTTATAGTGGTGTGTTTCTCCAATGTCAAACACTGACAATATTAAATCCCACCTTTCAACAACTAGATAAGTTTTACAGAGAAAAGAAAATCTACAAATACAATTGTTGTGATATAACCGATGCTTTTAAAAGGGTGATTCAAGGGTGATTCAACAGTGAAAGCTTCCGAAGCTGCCTAGCGTTGCACGGTTTGTTTGTTTTTAAATGTTTTTCTGATGCTTTGTGGCTTTGCAAGAGGGTTAGAGGTTAAAGCTTCCCCCTCATCTGGAATGTAATTTAACTGCATAGAAGAGGTCAGACCAGTGTTTCCCAATAGAAAGCCTAGACAGTCATAACCACTCCATCGTATGGACATGCCTTAGTCCAGAAAGAAAGCCTTAAACGTGGGTAAGATTAAGAGGTACGTGGAGAAAGAGTGTTAATATTTCTTCATAGAAAAAGAAAAAAAAAGATAAATGACAAATTCAAAATGCTTCCATGTCCAGACTGGAGGGTTAGGACAAGTCTAGGCAGGTACAGGTGGAATGTTTTTCATACTAATCTGTGGCACTTAAATTTCAGGAGTTGAAAGTTGTTTTTTTTGTTTTTCCCGCAGCTCACACTGAAAATCTCTTGACGACTAAATGCGCTAGACCAAGCACCTCGCTCTAACCCATTTAATGCCACCAATATTTACACAAAGTCATATTTTTGTGGAACATTTGGGTAAAAGGACACCAAAAATGCATAAAACATCAAGGGGTTTCAAGAGCACTTCAAACCCTCGGATACGCTTCCCTTTAAGCTGCATTTCGCTGTTGTGTTGTAACCGTTTCTGTTCGTAGAGTACCGGCAGAGTGTTGAATCCAACTGAAACATATGAAAATCACTTTAATGCTGAAGAATATTTGGTTGCGGTGAAACGGTTACAACACAGCCGGCGTCACGTCGTAGATGATCGTATCTAGACGTACTGTATGAGCCGAGATAATCTGTTATCTACACACTTCAAACCAATCAACGCAGTAGCCTTCTATCTAGACTTGCTCAAGATAAAAATGTGTGAAGACATGCTCAATTTATTCCCAGATTCCCATTATATCTAGCAGGGTTCGTTGGCATTATCTAGTCTATGAAAAGAAGCTGGGCGTGAAATTAAGAGTTGAACTATGACGACAAACAGGCTCTGATGCAGAGTCAGCAAACTGCTTGAAAAAAAATATCCATTATTCTGAATTTGGGACTTCCTTTCAAGTTACTATATGTCCTCATTTTGGTACCTGTGCTTGAATAGCAGATTGTTGTATTAAGCATTGTCCTACAGATATTAAAAGCAGCTTTAACTCACTTCAGGATGCAAAATAACATGAGAGATTAACTTGCCAACATGCATCCAATTCTTTTTCACTCCCAAAGTTGTTAGTTGGCACTATACAGCGCCACCTCTATCTCCCAATTATCCTTCAGTTAGTTTACTGCTCCCTTGCTTCCCTGGGGCCCAATAGGAATGGCTAGTGTTGTACGGTGGGCGGGCCCAGGGAGAGCGTTTAGCTAATGAAAAGCTGCATTACTGCTCCCATCTAATAACCTTAACTTTTACTGTACAGCAAGTTGTATACGCCAGCTTTGAAGTCAGTTCATTTTCAGTCAACCTAGTAAAAATTAATTCTTAAATACAGTAGAACTTACAAATATATGACAAGGAATGAATTCCACCTGTTTGGCTTCGTGAGCTTAATTAACGTTCTATCCATTCCCACCTACTGTAAATGGTAAAATGTCTTCTCTTCTTAGAGTTGAGTAACAAGTGAATTGAACTGAAAATGAACTCACTCAGCAGCTAGTTAACACACAAGGAATGTGGATGAATAATAACTAACAGAAAAGAAAAAGGACACAATCATAAAAGTAAAAAAAAAAAAACCTGGTTGGTTGGTTTTTACTGCGATATTTTAAGTTACAGCTCCCTACTTCCTGTTATTGTTAGTAATAAAATGTGATAATGTGACGCGGCTGGTTCTACCATTCATTTGACTTTGAATGTGTTTTAATTGTTTAATTTTGTTTAAAAAAAACAAAAAAAAAAAAAAGCAGTTCGTACTTGTTACTGTAAAAAATGTAATCACGGTGTTATATGTTACTCTCCGTTGACACCATAATGAAACGAGGGAGGGAGCTGTAATTTAACAAATTACTTTTTTTTTTCATTTTTTTTCATTTTTTTTTTAGGAATGCACCAATACCACTTTCTCACTGCTGATAAAGTACAAAAAGAGTACAAAGGTTCAGCGTCAAATTAATTACTTTTTGACAAAAATGATGAAGATAAAAAGCTTTCTTTAAATGAGATCACCAGCACTTTTCATCTATGAAAAAACCTAAATTTGGTTTGAATTTTGAGTGAGTGAATGAGTTATTGAAGGTCACTGCTACGGGTGAAAATATTCATTTAATAGAATCATTTTCAGTCTTTTATCTTTTCAGGATCGGTGCATCCCTGCAGCTTTTAAGTTTGCAAGAGATGACAGACACACTATCTCTCTTTTTGTAAAACAGTTTAAAAAAAAAAAGAAGCACTATTAAAAAAAACAAACAAAAAAATAAAAACACACTACAAATGTTAAGCTAACGAAGTGGTTCCTTTTTTTTGTTCCCTCGGAAAAATTGTAATTTTTTTCTTTTTCTTGGTTTTGGGTTGAGGGATTTAGATGCACAACAGACATGTAAGAAAGACCGACTGGGAAGAGATTAGCAACTTCTCTCCGTTTGTCTACCCCTCCTCCTTTCTGTTCTCCAGCTCTTCTTCTCCTCCTCTTCAGTCAGTCAAGGTTGGTCGTCGTAGGGTGGTGGAGGTCGCTCGACGTCAACAGAGAAAACAGTCACAATGGGCCCTTCAGCTCTGGGAAAACAGAGGTGGAGGCAGTGAGTCTGTAAGGGTGGTGTGATGATTGACACTCAACATTAGTTTTCCCACTCCAAAATACTTCCTTTGTACTCCATCAGTCACTGCCTACCTTCCCCTAAATGTAATATTCCTTTCTCTTCTTTCAACTCCTTTCGCATTATGATGGCTGATGGTTTTAGCAGCTTCATGTGTGGGACTTTTTCTTCCATCATTCTTCAGTAAATAAAACCACTATATGTGCCCCCCCCCACTGCTAATAAAGACCTCCAATACTTTCACCATTAATAATAATAATAATAATGGGTTACTATTATTATTATTACCTGCGTTCAGTCAATCCTCCTCCTCAGCCAGTTCAGTTTCTTTATGAACCACCACTCTGGTAACAGACATGTCAGGATGTTGCTCTTTGGCCTCCTTAATAGCCTGGGCCAGTGCCTGCAGTACCGAGGGTCAACCACACAGTGGCAGCACCGAGCACAGCGGGCAGTGGAGGAGGTGGAAGGAGGGAGGGAAGGGAGGTGGAAGGAGGGAGGGAAGGGAGGGGAGGAGGGGGAAAATGATGGAGTTAAATGAAAAATTAAATAAGAAGCATAAAGAAAAGGACAAGAATGCTGGATTTACGATCGATGCGACTTGTGCCGTTTTACTTCTTCCAGTTGAAGTAAAAATGGCTTCAGACACATCAAGTGGAAAAAGAATATATTTTTTAAAATAAATCCCATTTCCAACTAAATGTAAATCCAGCGAATCAAACAAGACAGGCAACTTAAACAAAGCAGTGGATGAGGGATCATGCATAAAGATCCAGACCTGAGCAAAAATAGATCTTTTTCTTCGTCAAATATTTGAGTTATTTTGATTTAATTTATTTTTAACTTATTTATTTTGTTTGGTCTTCAAACAAACTTAGGCTAGGGTTTATACATCTTTTTTATTTACATTTTATTTTATTTTTCATCAGAGGGACTGTATGTACAATGAGACATCTTATATTGTTTTGAGAGTGTTTGCACCCATATTGGATGAACAGTATAGAAGCTGTACTGATGATGGTTGCAAAACAGGCTTCTACGATTGGAGGACAAAGTGACTAATAGTTGTCTATTATTAGGTAAACTGATCAGGATGTAAAGGTCTTCAAATCAAAACTGACAGTTTGAACTTTGAGCTTATTTTTTCATTTAAAATCCAATATGCTTGTGTACAGAACAAACACTTGTGTCACTGCCCAAATACATATTGACTGCACTAATTTAGCTGTGATCTCCACTGTGTAGCTTTAGCATGTAGTATTCAAACATCTGGAACAACAACAAATCTTGACAATCAAAGACAAAGACAGAAAATGAAACTAACCAAGACGAGCAACACAATCAGACACAGTGTGGCAAAAACAAAAAGGTTAAGACGTTAAGACATTTTTTTCAAATATACGGATGAATAAGTGAAGAGATGGATGTAGCGGATAATGGCAAGTGGGCATCTCTAATAAGTGATTAATAAATCCAATTGTGAATTCAGACTACGAGCAACATGATAGACATGTCACCAGACATCTATTTGTTCCCTTAAGCAACCACAGAGATTTTGCTGTCATTAGTCTTCATTATTTCTCCAAAAAAAAAAAAAAGAAAGAAAGGTTTTTCAATTCTAAAAACAAAAAGTAAAAAGATGAAAAATGTGGGACTTGTGCACCTGGATTAAACTTCTGCAAAATGATACTTGGAGAGCCTCTCACAACAGACACATTTGGTCAGAATAAAGCAACCAAGTAGCTGAAATAGCGAACAAGGTTAAAGATGCACTGCGCGACTGGAACACTAACCTGGTCGTGGTCGATGTCACAGTCACCAGTAATGACAATGCGTTTCTCAATTCTCGTCTCTGATAGGCCGCCCTTTAACGTCTGCAACAAAATACACAAAAACAATGCTTTGATGTCTGTTATAATTGGTTCATTATGAACTATGAAGACCCGCCTGCAGTGCGGTGCAATACGTCGCAGTGGCATTTTAGAGTCCAAACTACGGAAGCCCAGAGAGGCAAGTGAGATAAAATCAATCCATTTTCTAAGTCTGATCTGAATAGTTTTCTCTCGGGTGTTAATGGTTAAGGTTTTGCAAGGATAATCTTTTCAAGTTACTTTCTTTCCATCTTTGAAAACCGCTTACCGCGTTGCTGCAATACTCATTTCGTCCACAAGAGGCTGAAGTGCCCCGCTACCCCATGTTTTAAGTAGGACTAAAAGCATTCGTGTCTTCTTCCAGGCTGTTGAAATGAGAATTAGAACAGCAAATCCTCCTTGACAACAACAAAAAGTCACCTGTTTTCACAGATGAAAGAGGAAAAAAAATTAACTTAGAAAGATTATCCTGGGAAAAACCTGTTTGTTCTTAAGTCATAACCACAGGAGAGAAAAAGAAATAGAAAATGGACCAGAATGTTTTTTTCTCACTTGCTTCTCGGGGCTTACTGACAAAGCAGATAAGCCAGAATGTCACCGAACACCAAGAGAGAGACCGACAAAAAACTGTTAAATAACAGAAGAGTGCTAACATTGTAGTAAGGTACCATGATACCGCATAGTAACTGTATATATATATATATATATATATATATATTTTAAACATCTATGTGTATGGTAGTTATAGAACATTAAACTGGTAGGGGGAGATGTAATATGATAATGCAGTGAGCCACAAGAAGAAAACGTGTGTGTGTGTGTGTGTACCTTGGTAATGTGTGTGGTTGTAGTAGTACACAGAGATTCAGAGGTGATTGTCTGAGCAGTCATCAACACTCCAGGCTCGCCATCGCCGTTACCATCCAACTGAGAAAACAATGAGAGCTCATTAGATGTACATTACCATGAGAACGTACCCGTTGGATGTCAAAATAAACTTTTGTCACAAACTTAGTTCTTCTAAAATATGATTTCCCTGAGGAAGAAGGAATGAAATAACAACGGCATGCACTGTTTCTAGGAAGGAAGCTTTTTGGGACATGCTTTCAAAACAAAACATTGATTAGCCTTAAAATAACAATAAAATCTCATTGTTTCACACAAGATGAATGTGAGGGGAAAAAATAAACAAAAGCTCCCTGAGTTTCTTAAGTGTGCACCTGTGCGGCTTCGTATGTGATGGTCTTGGTTTCCGTATGTACGATGGGCACTTCTTTTGTAGCTATCTCAGTTTTCTGGGCTGCAAACGTGTCTGATATAGTCACCATTTCTGTCTTTACCACAGGTGGCTGGGGAGGGACGAGAGAGAGAAGTGAGGGGGGGAGGGGGTTAAAACAAAAGAGGGTTAATTCAATAAACCTGAGACAGTTAAGGAAAAGTAAAGAAACACTAGCTTTGGAAATCAATCAATTTACATACGTTTTTTTTTTGGTTTAAATATCAGGGAAAAAAATGTAAATGTGTACTTAACCAACATCAAATGAAGTATTTAATGTTTTGAAAGGGAAGTGATTCAGTGGTACACATAGCAGTAGTTGTAGATGTATAAAACACAATATATGCGAGTAAATGCAGCGAAATTCATGCAAAAAAATAAACTAAAATAAAAATCAAGAGCTTCTAAAAGGCATGCGAGTCAACACCACGAAACGCAGAATACGACAACGACTACTTTCAGCAATGCACAAGCGACAGCTACAACAGCAGCACACGACTACAACAGCCATCTTTGGTGTCAACTCAAAGTACGACACAGCAGAAACATGCAGAAAAACACGAGCCGGTGAAAAACAAGCGATGCTCAGATGATGAGACAGATCAATTGATATGTAAATAGCATGCACAGATGACATTCAAATGAGCGGGTGGCATTTCCTGAGTGGTTGGCAATGATGATTTCCAGAATACCGTTACCATAGTGACTGTGACGAGCCAACTGAGCGCTAACAGAGAGAGAGGAGCATCACTGCCAAAACACGTGGAGGACACACACACAAGCACACGCACCAAAAAGGTGAAATACGGCATGCAGAGCAAACAAATGTACACCTAAAAGCGTCATGCAGGCCCCATTTACTTCACAACACTAACATAGCGAGTAGGAGGCAGTAACACCACACTATGTGAGGCAGGAGTGAACTTGGCATGTTGAAAATGGTATGATGATGATAACACAGAAATTAAATTACGTGAATATGGTGAAAATCAAAATAAAAGACTGAAATAACTTGTGTCGTGGATGGTAACTTGACACCAACACAGACACGCCAAAACGCTGGTGATGAATTGTATCATTAAATGAGCTCCTCAGTCTGTTTTAACTCTTTCGTTTTAGGCTTAAAAGGACAGGAGAAAACATGAAGTGTGAGGATGTACATGGGGCTTAAATATTCACGTAAAAGCAGGAAGGAAACCGGCACTGTGGTAAGCAGGAAGGAGGAAAAATAGCAGGTGTTTTCTACAGTTGGTAGGATGGCTCAAAGCCCGGGGAGGAAGCTCTGCAGTCGCCCCACTTTACCTCAGAGCAACAAATAACCTGGGGCCGGGGTTCTGCTTCGACCAGAGAGGCTTCTCCGTTCATTTTAGGCTCTTCCTCTTCCTCTTCCTCTGCGACCATCCCGGTCACGCTGTCCTCTGCCACGGCGTGACCGTTGGGGGCTTCCTCAAGTGTCGTCATTGGATCATCGCTGCTCTCAGCTTCTTTCTCCACCTCTGCGTTCTTCTTCTCTGACACTGCGTCCTCATTCCTGGACTCCTCTCCCTCTCGACCGGTCGCCTCCACAGTTTGGACTTCAGCTGGAAGGCAGGGAGCGTCTGGAGCCGACAGACTCTTCTCCTCCTCCTGCTCTTCCTCCTCCTCTGGTATTCGTGTGTGGCAGATGGACACGGAGACATTCGGATGGTACTCCGCTTCTTCCTCACTCTCGCTGTCGGATGAAATGCTCTCCTGCTTCGCCGCTTTCGCTTCCTCCACTACCACTACTTTCTCTTCCACCGTCGCTTCCTGCTCTCTTGTTTCCTGCTCTGCTTGCGGGCCCGTGACTGTGACAAGTCCAGGTTTGGGTGCTATGGAAACCTCTTGGACGACAACGGTTTCTTCGATTTCAACTTCGGCCGTCTATACACATACATACGCACGCACACATGTACACGTAGTGCACGGACACACGCAATGAGGTGCACACACACATACAAAACAAACGCAAGGGGACACAAAAAAAAAAAAGAAGAAGCATAACATGATCATTGAACATAAATAAAAAAGTAAATGAATACACAACAAAAATCAAGAATAATAAAAAAAGATGAAGATGTTCAACTGTGGACAAAGAGGCACAAAGAGAGTGAGCGGAACAACTAGGGAGACAAATGAAAAGTCAAAGAATGGACGGCTGTAGTATGAGCAGGACATTTCAAGCTCTCAGTGGGAAAATGGAGGTATGAAGGAAACGTCGTGAGTGGAAGGCTGGATGGACAAATAGAAGAGAGTTAGGACCACCTTTGCAGGTTCTTTGGTATCAGAGATCGTGTTATCGGCAACGGCGGCTTCCACTTGGGGCGCACTCTCCTGCGTGACAGAGAGATTACCATGACAATCATCAATCACACAAGGGCAGTGACATCACCATTGTTAACTTAGCGATATTTGTTATGACAGCACAAGGGAAAGGGTTGAATACGTTATTTGGATTCTCCATCTTTCCATCTCCCTCTTTCATGCACAATCATGTATCAAGTTAATTGCAGCAGGCAGTAAAAGAGGCGGGATGAAAAGAGTTGAAAGAAGAATTGAAAATAAGAAGCACCACGGTAGATTTAAAAAGAGGACATCCCACCAACGACAGACGTTTATCTTAAAAGATAAAGATAAAAGAAACATGGCATTGAAGTCAGCAGTTTCTTTGAGATCAATGACCAAACAAAACACGGCTCTCAATGAATTCAGTTCACAGCGTGGACATTTTTCCTAGTCATGTCATTATCAGTGTGTCCCTTATACTATTGATCGTGTTTATTGTGTATGTTTTATGCCACTGCCGTTACATGTATTGTAAGCAACAAGAAATGTCTCACAATGTGAAACAATGTAGTGCCATGCACCAAAGATAAAAGTAATACACATTATAATTACAATTTAAAAAAACTTTTAAAAGCTTGTGTAGAAAAAAAAAAGTCAACACACAATGTCTTTCCTTTGTCTAGTTTTAAGCGTGATGCAAACTGCTGCTTCAATACTTGTTGCTTTTTTAGGGTTATTTCTTCTTAAAGGTGCGGGTAAAGAAGAGATAAAAAAAAAAAAGAAAGAAATAATAATAATAATGTTTTTAATGGAGCAGAGGCATTCTCAGTGGTTGCTTTTTTTTTTTTTTTTGATTAGATTTACCATGCCCATTACTCAGGATGAATAGTCCCCGATACAAAATGACTACCATTCATCCAGCATCCACTGCAGGCATTATGGACAGCTCGCATTTCTTCAGTGTTTTATGAACACATCTGGCATCTTTAATTAACTTTAACCATTACAGGATGTCTGAATTTACTTTCAAAGACTGCAATGAAAGTAAACAATCTCCTAAATGTTCAGTAGCAGCACCTCAGTGGCAGAGAGTGGAGCAGATGAGGAAATAAGAAGACCGTGCGGAGCAGCCGTACTGCAGACGGCAGTGGAAGTAGTAGAAGTGGTTACATCAGCATCTAGAGTTGGTTCGGGAATACTGCAGGCAGATGGAGCTGAACAAAAGCCAATGCCAGAGTGTCTACTGAAAAGTACAGAAGCTATCTCCTCTTCAAGGCTCTACAGCAACACACAGAACGCACAGAGGAAGAGAAAAAAGGGCAACATTTGAGAGAAGACGGATAGAAAAGAAATTCCCAAACACGGCATTAACGCAAGACATAAAAACAGAACACACATACAGAGGAAGTATAGCAAGTTAAATAAAGAGCAGCCATGCTTTATATCTCTACCTCTTCTAATGATCATATAAACCAGAATAGATCAGAAACCAGCAGAATATCACATCGTGGACACAACAGAATAAAACCCTTGTACTGCAGGAAAATGTCCAGCTGAAAGGGGATTAAGAATTGGAGCAGAGCGACAGCTCCTACAGAAGAAGAAAAAACCCATACAGTCCATCAAGTGGTGAGTAAGCTATAAGCAGGTCATGAAAACCTCACCGTGGCAAAAGCATCAAATGAAAACGTCTCCTTGCAACAGTTTTCAAGCACTGCAATTGTCTGCAGAAAGAGTATTTCACCAGAACAAATGTTTGTAAGTAAAAATGCCCCATGCTTCCTTTCTGACACAGACACATCCAGACAGACGTACCACTTGCTGTTGCTGTTGAATACGTATCGTTGGAGCGGGAGAGGAGGTGAGGCGTTTCTCCCACTGGTTGGGCTGAGGAGGAGAGGGAGGCGGCGCCTCCATAAAGGAGCGTTTTAGCTGGCTAATGCTAGCTTGGTGTTTCAGAACGTCTTCTTGGGTCTTATCATGGTCCTAATGAGGGAGCGGAGGGGGAGGGAAGAAGGGGGGAGGGTGGGGTACAGGGGAGGTGGAGAGTAAATGAGATGAGTACGGATCAATGAGGGATGATGGGTGGTAGGGGAGGGAGCGGTGGGATAAGATTTGGGATGTGGGGCAGAGGTGGGACGGGTAGGAAAATGGGAGATAAATGAGGGGACAGGGTGAAGGAAGAGGAAAGAAAAAGAAATAGATCAGAGGAAGAAGAAACTAATGATAACAGAGCGGTGACAGGTAAAGGCCGGAGTGTTCAAAGGAAAGATGACAGGACGAAGAGAAAGAAAAATTTAATGGCAAAAGGAATAAGAGAAAAGAGGAGGGAGGAAGGAAAGGAGAGAGGGAAGAGCGTGGGAAGGAGGGAGGATAAAAGGAGAGAGGGATGGGAGGAGGGAAAAATTTGGTTCAACAGGTCATAGGAACATTAGTCTGTCAATCAGGAGGAAGAAGAGATGGATGCCATGTCTCACTGGAGCCTCGTTTCAGGGGTCTGAAATCTTGAAATTGGCTTTTTCCATCTATATTTTTGTTCAAATATGTGTGTAGTTTGGAGTATTTATAGGCAGGCTGCAGTGAAACAGGGCCTCTCCATCTTGTTGAGGAGTGTTTTTCCTTAAAATCAGGCCAGGAACAGCAGTGCAGACCACAGAACATGGAGCTGATAGTGGTGATCAGACTAGTCTCCTTCACTGTTTTCCCATGTGACTGCTTAACCATTTTCAGTTAGTTTGATTCACTTTGATTCACACGTCTGTCATCCTGTCACAAATATTACAGGATACAATTAGATACAGTTATTAGAAAATCAAACTAGAACATGTATTTATGGAGGAGGTGGATCAACATTTTCCTCAGAAATTGACTGATTGGACCAGAAATGAAGGAGATTTTTCCTCTTGTAACTTAACGTTCTCTCTTTATGCAGTTCCCACTCCTCAGCTTAGAATACTACATATAAACTACAGATACCAACTGGCATTGCATCACTATCAGTCCCACGTTGCATAAAAAGATGTATTGTTGTTGTTTTAGTATGTTATCAAACCACGTTTCACACGACGCTGGCAGCCAATCACCAGAAACAACAGGAGGAAAGCTCCTCGTGTGGGTTAGGGAGGCAGGGTTAGTCGGGTTAGACGCAGCTGCCTGGCAATAATCAAACTCTTTGATCGATCAAGGATTGGAACAAGATAAATAAATCAGCATTCAACATGCACAGAGGATGCATAGAAGTCACGTTCACACACCGCTGACCCTATTCACAAAGCAGCCATTGTGAACACTCGGCTTGGGAAATTTCCTGGAAGATAAAGTCTCGACTGTACTGTTGTGTAGCAAGATACACATCAAATAAATATTTTGCATTTCTTAAGATTCAACACTGAAAACAGCTTAGTTCCCTTTTGATGCACTCACTTCAGTACAACACATCATTAAGGGCCATTTTCAGGGAACTTTGGTTTTATGGATAACCTCTGGTTAACGTCCCAGATCCAATCAGTTCAAGCAGATGGTGGTTGTTGTTCCGAGGACTGCTGCTAATCGAATAACTATTAAATGTAGCAGGCCTGAATAGACAATATGTTTTTAAAGAGCTCTTAGAACTTGACAAATTGTCACATTAGCATTCATTGTCCTGCGTTTCTGCGCAATATTCAATCTCCTTCTCCACCAACTCCTTAAGGGAAATATCTGGCTCTGATGTAACAATATTGAGAAGTGCAGCTTTAAGTAACATTTGTTTTATACAGAGTTCTCAGTTACGTTTTCCAAGCCCATGTGTTGAAAATGGCTGCCATGTGTATTAGGACGATTAACACTGAAACCATTTTTTACCAAAACATTTTCAATCATACAGTAAAAAAAAAAAAAAAAAAGGAAATAGCTGCAATTGAACGTAAACTTCCACACACACACACAAACACACGCAGGCATGCAACAGAGCCTGAGAGTGCGAGAGGGCGGCAGTCTTGTACAGTACAGTACAGTACAGAGGAAGTTGTAGTTCTGATGGCGTCAGAAACACAGAAACATGTAGTTCTTATAATCGGCCATCAGACGACGCCAGTACCAACCTCCAACATTAAATTACTGTGCCTCACATAAATATTCTCCCCATGCACTCTCATTGGACTCTGGAAGGCAGACATACGGCAAAAAATGAAATGGAGAAAATTAATTTTGAAAATTGAAATAAATATAATAATATAATATAATTAATATAATAATGCACTTTCTTTTAAATTTACAAAAAATAAAACAATCTGGAACAAAATGGGAATTAAATAAATGATAGACACTAAATAAATCGTAATGAAATAAATAAATAGAGTATTAAAAAACTTTTTTCAAAACTCAGAAGCAGGCATGTGGATACGGCCAACATGTCTCAAACTGTGATGAAGGCCGGAAGATGGGTACAAGCACAAATTAACAACATTTTGGTATCATTCACTGAATGTAATGTCGCTAGCACTCGTACCCATGTTGACACATACAAAATCCAAGGCAACACCAACATATATTTACACAAACCCACAAACCCCAATGTGCTTTCAGAGAAACCCAAAAATACTATGTGAACCACAGATATGAACCAAAAAACAAACTGAAACTGTGAAACCAAAACCCACAGCAGAGCAACCGAAAGTGAGGATTTCTTTGGGTGAAAGTGCCCATTCAGAATCAGTTTTTACACTCGGATCCAATCTGAAGACAAAACAGACAAATTTCCAACTTAAAATCACCAATTGTCAATGTAAAACAATTTCAGATTGGGTTGCCAAGAAAAAAAAACTAAAAACTGACTCTGTATTATCATAATAGAGCAACTTCACCCTTTAAGATGTGAACCAAACCAAACCCACGCGTGCCGAGCAAATGATTGACAGACCAAATAAAACGATCAAACCACCAGTAATAAAGTGTGAACCTGAGAAGGTGCGAGCTCGCTGGCTCCAAGTGACTGTTGATGGGGTGAAGTCAGGGAGAGAGGAAGGACAGGTTACTGCATGTGTGCTCCACTACACCAGAAATCCATTGCCTTTCAATATCTAAAACCACCGCAACAAAACTACAAAAAGTAGTAATATCTGTTTTTCTTCTTTTATTATTCCTACGTTGTTCTCTCGAGAATTTGCAAAGCATGCTGGGTAAAGACGGACCCTACAGACCTGGGTGGGCGTGGCTTCCGCATCACCAGGGCTTAAGTCCACCTCCTTAACCTTCAATGTCGTTGTAATGGCGAAGGGCAGTCATGACACAAAATGAGGGGTGTAAGTGGGGCACGAAGAAAGAAAAATGTGAAATGGATGATGGGAAAAGTTTCTTCCCTCCAGAAACCTCAGGGAGCGTTACCGGTCATGTGACCTTTGCACCAGTAACATTAAAAAGTCTGAGATGGTCCATAACGGGACTGTTCTTGCCCAATATTACAGAAAGATTCACAGTCTGTGTCGAAGTATATTTCTACCATATGATACATGGACAGTTGTGTTTTTCCTAAGCAACTGTTTTTATGTGCAGCATTTCTTTCTGGAAAACAGCTGATGAGTCCAAAACCAAGTCAAATCCACTGCATCTACAAGTAAAATGCTGTCACTACTGTAGTTCTTGTGTATGTTTTTAGGGAACAAATGCTACTTCAAATAGGACGATTAAGGAACTATTCTCTGGGTGCCAAGATGATTTCCACCAGAGGCCGGCTTTTACTTTTACTACACTTATAATTATAGTTACTCTGTCAATGAGCAGAATAAGCCGGAATTATTTCCAACTAGTCTTTTGATCACGTCTGTTCCATCTGCATCCATAGCTTAATTCGACCGGGGGAAATGCCAACACAAAAATTATAGTTTTACTTAAAACGAAGTGAACAACGCAGAGGGGTTGAGGAGGGTGTCCTGAACCTCAGGGATCATGGGGAGTGTAACACGGTTTACTCTAACATTCATTCGCAATAATATTCAACCCGATAAGCTTTAAGTGCTACGGGGTAGAGGAGGTTACTGAATCTACCTGTATGTGCAGTTATAACATGTAATCTACAACTCATCCTTCAGTGCCGCGCTTTCTCTGCACTACTAAGGCAAACTGCAGCAACTGAAAAATGTGTTTCTAGCTGGAGTGCTTATTCATCCTGCATATCACCAATTTACACCATTATGTTGCTTCATTTGATGAGTGTGACATTAATCTGCTGCGTGTCAAACGCAGAGGGGACGCCTTTTTGAGCATGACAACTCTAAATGTCATGTTATTTTGTCTCTGTACAGTATTTAAATCACTATATATACCTCATATATCTTTTCTCTATATTAACAACATTAATCTAGTTCAACATTGTTTATCCTTTATAAACTCTTGAGTTTTAAATACTTTGTTTAATCTAACTTATTCTAGTCTTTGTTCTTTATTATAAACAATAGAGTGGGGTTGGCAGGGTGCAGGGATGGTAGGCAAACAGAAAATATTCCAGGGAAGGAGGTGTAGGTGGCTGAATGTACAGACAAACAGTTTACACATTCAAACATGGAGGATGTAAAAGAGAGAGGGGGGGGAGGGTTTGTCGTGCGTGTTGCGTGCATTTATGCAGCAGGATCGCACATCTCTTGCGACCACGTAGCGCTCGTGTGAGCGTGGTGCCTGATGCGTGGAGGCGTGTGTGCCGGCGTGAGAGGAGAGCTTAACTGATGCTCAGAATGATCGCTTGCCGTGTCGGTGACGAACATTGGCAAAACTGCCTTTCGCTGACTGGAGACCACGTTCTCGAGGTAACACAGGGTCAGGCCGAGGGGTGTGGCTAAAATCAGGGCTAAGACCAAGGACTGGCTCGCCGTCAGCATCACGACCAACAGGAAGACGACCAGCAGGCAGGGCAGGAACAGCGGGGAAGGATTTAGGAGGTAGCGATGTATGGATGGGGTTAGGTTGGAGCAGGAGAGGGAGGAGAGAGACGGGACAGAGTAGAAATAAGAGGGCAGAGAAGTCAGAGAGGGGAGGGAGGAAAAGGAAGAGGCAATTGGAGGACAGGTAAGAGAAGAAATGGAGGGCAGATGAAGTAGTGTTGGCTGCCAAAGAACAGCAGGAACCAAACTAAAACCTTTAGCAGGCTGATAGCTCGTTATAAACGCCACAAAACGAGTCCGTTTAAATGCCAAACCGTCAAGAATTTCACGGAATCTGGGTGTTACGAAACATTCAGGAGTGAGCTTGGGAGTTAAAAAGCTCAGTTTCTTGGTTAATCCTGAAAATAGCTTTGTGGGAAGACACCTGTTCCCATTCTTCCCCCAAATGGAGAGAAAACACAGGATGAAAGAAACGTATTTAACCACACCCCTCAGAGAGAACCGGCTCAGCCAATTAGGCAATCCAGCTGTTGCTGTGGTTTCAGCCCGGCGGCCCTCTTCAACTTCGAAAACCTCAGAAATGCATGTTTGGGAGCTTGTGATCGGGGGAGAGGCCGGAGTGTTTTGTGCGAGGTCAGCCGACTGCTGATCGGAGAAAAGAGAGAAGGTGTTGGAGGGGAGGGCCCACAGCGCGTGAGAGGCGGCCGCGTCGTCGATAAGGTCATCGTCTTCAGAAATGTCTGACAGGCCGTGGTCGAGCTCAGAGATAGTGTCGAGGGATGGGGGGAGGGAGGAGAGGGAGGATGATGAGGAGAAGGAGAGAGGAAACATGAAGATTGACTGATGGAGGTGGATCGCAGGAGAGAAGAACACACACAGGGAGAGCAGTGGGGGAAAGAGAGGAGAGACCAGCGCGCACACATCCACAAAGTGTAGCAGCAAGCAGTGAAGAAGTAAAATAAGTTCAACATAAAAAACAAAACGACCGATGTGTGTTCAAAATGTCATTTCATTTTTCCGTGAAATTATGCCAAATATGACAGCATGCAAGAGGGAAGTGATAAAAGCAACAAACAAAAACAAAAAGGGGAGTGTGTGATTGACAAAAGAGAGAGGGGAAAGAGACATAACATTAGTCAGTGAACAACACACCAAAAATAGGTTAAAAGTGAACAAAGCAGGGCTGAGCACAGTGCAGTTGTGTGCAGAAACAGTGTCGACGGGGGGGCCACCACTGGACGAAGGCTAAGACAGAGAAAAGGGAAAGAGGGGAGAGGGAGGTGGAACAGGAGGCATGCATACCATATAGTTATACTTTATATATACTAAGTAGTGGGCATAGGTCGCTGCTGAGGTACAGAACACTCTTCAGTAGACAGCAGAGTCGTGCCAAGTCAATGTCGTGTACACCTGCCTGTAATAATGCAGCTGCTCTAAAGTTTTGTTAAGATCTGAAGGAAGTCGTAAAATGAATATAATCACATGTATCCGGTAAACATTAAAATGAAGACGTGAAACCTTCGCTGTCGGCCTTGTAGCCTCTTTCTCTCACACACATATATTCACAGCTTATGGCGAGACACTACAGGCAGAAACATTTTGCTTTGATTCGTCTTCTTTCAGACTAGTGGAAGAACAACATTCAAAATATGAATTTCGGTGTTTATTTTACTGACATAGTCTATTTGCATCTGTAGATTTCTCCTAAATTCATCAAAAGTTAGCAATAGATAATAGCTATTGACAGTATTTTTCTTAATTTATGGAGTGCTACAAAGAGGTATGCAATATTCCCTCTGTAAAAAAGAAAATGATTTTGAACCTGCCTTTATCCAACTTTCAGATTTCTGTTACTGATATGTATGCAAATGAGCACATACAGTATGTAATAAGAGAATGCCTCATTTGCATATTTTAACAGATCATTCAACTTGTAATACAAGAAAAATATTGTCCTAATGTAAGTAATCAACATGGGAAGTGTTAGTTAACATTTTTACCCAATTCACCTGTAGTGTCTCCCCTTAAGGGGCCAAAAGTGAGGATGTCTGCTGGTCCTAGAGGAGGTAAAGTTAAGTTATCTAAATGATCCTGCAAAAACAGAAATGACATTAGCACAGGACTCTCATAGTCGAGGTGATTGTAAGTCTCAGTAAAAAACAGATAAAAGCACTATAAGCCTCCCAGAAACTGTTACTACGCCTGGTCCCAGAGTCAGCTCTTCAATTCACGTCTGCTGACGATTCTTCTTCCTTCACTGCCGTTTAACATTTCGTTGTTCCAACACAAATTCAAGCTACAACCCACTAGGTTTGTCCCCACCAGTGTAAAGCTTCAGATAATACTGCTGCATGGCTCCTCGTGTGTTCACCGCTTAAAACAACGTTCGTATACCAACCCAGGAGAAATGCATGTTGTTATGATGAATAACATGTCGACACACTCGTGAATGCAGAATTAAGCTAAGAGTCGCTTGTATACACACTAGGACGAGCAAAAAAAAGTGTCACAGCTAGAAACATGTGGATTTCTTTCATCACACACCTACATAATGTCTCTCTCTATGAAACGCAAACACAAAAAACAGTTTCCGGGGGGGGGGAGGGGGGAAAAAACAACAAAGAAACAAAAAGACTGGCTGTCTAACATTAATATATACATTTTCTTTTTCCTTCCTTTTCTGTACACACAAATGCATGTATCCACACATGATGAAAACATCACACACACACACCTTAGAGTCAGAGTGGAGCTCCAGGTGGGGCTCACGTCCGTTCTCAGATGTGGCTTCAGTTATGCTGATCATTGGTGCTGAGGAATGACACACAAAATCAATTGGTAAAAAAAAAAACATCAACATTATTTTTAAACTTCTCTACAATCTAACACAGAATTAAACTGTGTGATTCTTCCACTTACAACTAAAGTATGTACTTGTTCAGTTCGAGACCACTCGTTTGTTTTTCTCCCGTGACAAAACACACTTTCTAAACATGAAGGTTAGATTTATCCCTTTTCGAACACTGTGCTTTGGTCTTGTAGTAAAGTGGCAGTTTAGTAAAGTAAAAAGACTTCATTTGAGGTATAAAACTGCAACAACTAAACAAGGACGTTGGCTTGAAGTGGAATAACATGTCCAGCAGGGGGCAATGTAAGGTAGTGTAATAACCCAACACGTGAAACAGCAGTGCACAGCTGCATGAAGTGGGATCTGTAAGCCAAAGCCGGAAAACCACAAAAAAAAGTGTGCCGTTTTTCAAAGACAATAACATATGAATTTGATGTGACAACAGCTCATTTCAAATATTAAATTAGCAACAATCTTAAGCAGAAATTAAGAAGATATTAATCAAACATTAATTATTAAATGGTGGTGGTAGTCTACTGGTCAGGTTTTCAAATAGAACAGCAGAAGTTTGTGAGTTCAATACCAGGCTGCCACCATTGAGCCCCTGAGCAAGGCACTTAACCCTGAGTTGCTCCAGGGGACTGTCCCTGTAGCTAGTTCACTGTAAGTCGCTCTGGATAAGAGCGTCAGCTAAAGTGACCTGTAATGTAAGTGACATGAGAGTGACTGTGTGCATCTACATGCTGTATTTCTTTCATTGTGAAGGCCTTTTTTCTTTTAGGTGCACAACATTCTTTCCTTCCATCTCTCACTGTGTGACAGGAAACATATGCTGCAGCTATTTCCTGTATCTGGTCAGACACTAGCATTTTACACACACACACACACACACACACACACACACACACACACACACACACACCCACACACACACACACACACACACACACACACACACACACACACACACACACACACACACACACTCTTTCCACAAATCTTTTCCGTCCGTCTGTCCATGCATTAAATATTGTTTAAAGTGAAGCTGGAATGCCGTCTTTCTGTCTCTT
>CALSBV010012075.1:859926-870776 GCA_943590825.1 Bovichtus diacanthus | reverse complement strand
ACACACACACACACACACACACACACACACACACACACACACACACAATCTGATCCTATTAGCAATCACATCATTGACACAGTGGCACTCACGTGTGGCCGACATGACTAGTAAGAGAACATAGACGGACAATGTGTCAGTCATCTCTGAGAAAACAACAACTTGTTTATTTTTTTTTTTATTACATTACATTTAGCTGACGCCTTCGTCCTAAATCGACTTACAATAAGTGCAAACAACCATGAGGATACACACTCCCGCAAGTACAATAGCTTCAAATAGACTAAACCATTAGCTTCAAGCCAAATCAATGTAAAACGAATGTGTAGAGCAACTACAAATGACTTTCCCAGATCTAATGGTTGTAGTTGGTTCCCAGTGGACTTCTTGAGCAAGTTTTGTCTACACTTTTTTTTGGGCGTTGCTTATTTCTGTAATATCTGCTCTAGCTGTTCCAATTTTTTTGTACACAGATATCGTAATAGTTATTGTCCAAAATGATGTGAAATTACATTTTTGTAAATGAAAAACGTTACATTTCTTGGAGGAGGCAAACCCCCCACCACATACATGCACCTAAGTCCTTCACAAACTTAGGGGAAACGCTGAAATACTGACAGTTATAGGGACTATTACATTTGAATGGTTATTAAATTTACATTCTGCAATTTTGTACACATCATCCATAACACATTGGTTTGATGTGATCAGAACAGAACTAACATCTATCCACGTTTTATTTTTATCTAAAACGATAAATGTGGGAAGGCTGCTTTAACAATTTGCAGCAGCATGACAGAACACTGGAACGTCAGAGTGCCACCGCAGCGCATATCTTCAAATGCTCAAATCTTAGTTCTTTGATGTACGCTTGATGTTAGGGCTGCACAATATATAGTGTCGACATCTCAATGTGAGCACAAGCAATAGTCACATCGCAGGACATGCAGTGTCAAGTCAGGCAAATTCACTCAAACACATCGTGCTACGAATTATTTTCTGCTTGATACAAAAGGAAAACTTGTTCAGTTCTCATTTTTGCATGACTAATCTCCAAGACGACGGTATTGCTAGTGAGTGACTTGCAGGCTCTGCATGCCCAGCAATCCACCAATCACAATCCTTCTTCATGAATTTATCAAACAACCACAGCAGTTTAGTCAAAGTCTTACCTCCACCTCGCAGGTCAAGTCTGTCCCGTCCAGGAGGGTCACGCGACACATCACTAGCTTCATCTTGGTCTTCCTCACCAGGCGAAGAGGGGACTGGAAAATAGAGGTCTGGCCTTCTCCTCCGCCTCCCTCTGCTTCACCTTCTACCTCTCCTTCCTGCTTCTTCTTCTGCTCCTGTGCTCCCTCTCCCTCTGCTGTCACCGTGGCGTCCTCAGGACTTTTTTCAGCACTCTCTTCCACCTTCTCCTCCTTGGCAGGCTGAGATTGCGAGGTGCGAGGGGGGAAAAAAGGAGAAGAATTATGTCAAACCACAGTTCCATACAGGGTTCCCCACTGTGGAAGTCATGAAAAAAAACGTCCGATCTTTTTTTAAGTCATCATTTGCTCAGTGACGAAGGAAATTTCATCCAATCTGACCGCATGTCCAAACTAAGTAAGAAGGAAGACTGTTCTCTTTATCACTCTTCTTTTGTAATTCCCCCTCGAGTCTGAATTTGCTCTTACAAACTGCAGGCGTTTCTCTTGGCCTGATTCCTCAAATGTTGATGTCACTGGGTGGGCCTGGGTGGCTTAATGTGATCACTGGATGGAACAGTGTATGTGTGTGTGCATGTGTACGAGGGGGAATGGCTGTGTGTGTGCATGTCTCTCTCTTTCTCTCGGCTGAGCAGCAGTTTTAAACAGTCGGCGTGTGCTGCTGTGAATTTGTCAGTGTACCTTTACACTGTTTGAGCATCGTGATGGATGCTAACATCTCATCCCTGGGTTTCTTGTTTGATGTAACAATGGGTAATTTAATGACTTAATGAAGTCTGTGTGTCCACAACAATATGTGGCTGATTGACAGAAGGAGGAAATGTGTTTTGGCAAAACTCTTTTTTTCACCAGCTTACTGTGTGTGGTACTTTCACCTTGTTGATATAGAACTAACATGCAGCAGGGCATAACACTCATATTGACATGGGACATCAGCATTAATCTCATTTAAAACTACAACTGTTGTTTTAACACTTTTTGTATGAATGAAACAAACAACATATAACATGTAAATAAGTGAGCTTTAGAGAGGCTGGAAGGTGGATTTTGTTACATTTGGACAGAGCCAGGCTAACTGTTCCCCCAAGTTTCTGTCTTTATTCTAAGCTAAGCTAGCCTGCTGCTGGTTGTAGCTAGCAGACAGATACTAAAGTGGTATTCATTTATATAACCCTTTTTTTTTTTTTATAGGTACATTCCAAAAATGTTGAACTACTGCTTTAAGGGGTGGGTGATTCCTTATTTATGCCTTGAGTATTGTCAGCACCGGGCTGTGAACCATTTATTGCCTTTTAGAACCGTTTCTCTTTCTCTCCTTTAATAACTAATATTTTTGAGAATAAATGGAGATCATGCCTCAACCAAAATCATTTGTGAACTTGCGTGCAGAGTAGTGGAAAGGCCCCTGTCTACTGTATCTTGCAGCATGTGTAGTGATGGGGTGTGGAGAGAACTACGTATGACCAGTACCTCAGTGTCTGCGCTGGCGGTGGAATGAGATTCAGCTTCTTTTTCCTTCACTTCCTCCGACTTTACTGCCTCCTTCTCTTCCACTTCCTCTGCGTGGCCGTTCACTTCTGGGGCAGGCCCGTCCTCTTCCTGTGTCACCTTGCTAACGGCTTCCTCTGTGGGTGGCTCCTCCTTGGTCGGGGAGGTCTTCGTGGGTGAGGAAAAAAAAAACAGAGAACAGACATAAAAACATGACCAAAATATTCACAACAGTCATGATTGGAACATAAAAAGATGCTTCAGCCATGACAAAATAGTAAGTCTATATTAAGGATTCTACCTGGCTCTGAGACTTCTGCTTCTTAAGCCATGTTGGCAGGTATCGAGCGATTCCTTTTCCCTCTTTCCCTTTATCCTTCTCTTTATCCTTCTCCTCTCCCTCAGCGTTGGTTACTTCCTGGGATTCTTCTGTGGCTTTCTCCGATTGGTCCGGCTGAGCGGCTGACTCCTCGGCTTTCTCCTTCACCTCTGTCTCAGAGCCCGCTTCTGTTGTCATGGTGACACGTCAACCTGCAGAGCGAGGAAGGAGAGCGATGGACGAGAGTTAGATTAAAAATTATTCCAAACGAGTATTTTTATTATTAATAACACACATATCTTATTTAGGTTTTATTTCATTGGATCTTAAAGGATTTGCCAATAACTAATTATATAAAAAAATATATATATATTATATTCTGTGACATTTCTTCCCTAGACTAATGATATCATTCGGTTTTAGCTGCTGGTATATCACGGAGAGCTAGAGAAAAATCTGCCCGCCCCATCGAATTTGGCACAAATATAAATCTTTCATGACACGCAACTTCAATTTTAGTCTCGAGTATCTTTTATAAATGAGCCACGTGGTGTCATGTTTTTTTCTTTAAAGAGCGATCAATGCTTCCCTTTACAATGGGCGCAACACAGAATGTTAGACAAATAAAATATCTCTAGATATATAAAGTCATTACTTCCTTTAGTCCTGTCAAGTAGGTAATATAACACAAATATAAAATATATGAGAGTTTTATAAGTTATCAGACACAGATGGATTGGAGTTGCCCGAGTCTCTTTTACACAAGCACACAAAAACACAAGAGTTTAGGATGTCATTATGTCACACAGAGTTTCATCTGGGTCAACAGCTGGTTACAAGAAGTCTCACACACACACACGCACGCAGTGAAAGAGGGGAAATTACTCAATGCTTAATATCTGAGTCATTGGTTTCACCCCACAGCTGTGGTCGACACACACACGCTTCAACCCAAATATCTTTGGCAGCACTGTCCACACAGACCCCATCAACGCGACGGACATCGTTATTAAGCATAACACTAATTTGTTGATAACACTAGATGACCCGTGACATTGGTTTTGAGGGGAAGTTGAGGTCAGAATGTGCAAACCTGCCCACTAAGGGGCGTCCACCTACACATACACAGTCTGCTTTGGTCTTGTGTGTGTTTTTGATTCGAGTTTCTACACAAGCAGCTTCAGGCTAAGGGTTAGGCATGACTCATACACTATTAAGCCATTGTCTTCCACTGTCCTTTCAATTCTTCTGAATCTTTCTAACACCATGCCTCTCTGTCCCTCTCCCTCTAAGTCTAGTTTTCATTACGTCGTCTGCATTTTACTTTCTGACCATCTTACCAGTTCTCCCACTTTCTCTTTTTTTGCCTTATCTGCACAAGCATACACAGTGTTATATTGCCTCTTTGCACACACACACACACACACACACCTCTCTATCCATCTCCCCTCCTCCCCTCTCCCTGCCTCATTAGCCGATCATGCGTAAGGAGACTTGTTCTATTTTTACCCCCCCCCCACCCTCCCGACACACCACTGCTGCACTGTGTGTGTGTGTGTGTGTGTGTGTGTGTGTGTGTGTGTGTGCAAAGAGGCAATATAACACTGTGTATGCTTGTGCAGATAAGGCAAAAAAAGAGAAATACGACTGATATTTTATCAAGAGGAAATCCCAGTGACAACAAACAGCACTCGGCCCTAAACCCTTTGGTTCTTATTAAATATGGAAATCTTTAAAAAATCAGGTCACAAATAAATTTTTTCAGCCGGTGTGGCAGTAGGGATGGAAATACCTGTCTGTCGGTCAGATCCATCACTCAGTCCATCACTGAAATGTCTCAACAACCATTGGATGGATTAGCGTGACATTTGCTACAGTTATTTATTATTCCCAGAGGATGAATCCTAATGACGTTGGCATCTTAACATCTACACATGTTTGTACAGACATTTCATGGTTCAAAGAGGATGAATCCTAAATGAATCTGATGAACCACGTTGGCACTGAACAATATGTAGCTGTGTTTTTTAACAAATGCATTTTTTGTGATTGTGAAACGATTGAACTATGGTTTGTAGAATGATTTTTGTTATGTTACATCGTTTGTTACATTTACAGAACCTTTCAAAAAAAATGTTTTAAAATATATCATACAAACAAATATTGATATATTATAATTTCTCTGCAAAGAAACAAATTTGACACAGTTTTTGTCGTTCTTATTTTCCTTTACCTTCATTTTGTTTTTTGTTGTGCAATTTATTTAATTTTTATACTATGAAATATTTACTCCAATATGTATACTCCATGTAATGTATTGAATTTTCACAAAATAAGGTGAGGGGGGGGTGTACATTGCTGGCCTGATGACACTGTTTCACAGGGTTTTAAATGTGCAAGAATTTGTGCAGGCTGCCATCTGCGCAGGGGATCTGAATACATTATAAATCAACTTGAGCATATTTTTGTACCTGCGTACGAGACGATGGATTTGGGTCATGCCCAATTTGCTCCTTCACTCTTAACAACCCTTAAGTAGAGTCATTCCCACTCTGAGACACTGCTTCTCAATGGACTTGCTAGAAGTGCATCTATGTGTGCATTTGTGCAAGTTGGCATCAGAGCGCAGCTTTTTGCGAAACGTTCGTCACGGCCTCTTCTTAAAACCGGCCCCTCTCTCTCTCTTCAACTGGGCGCCTTGTTCTACCTCTCTCACAACTTTCTAACTCACCCTCTCCTCTCTCTCCGTCTCTTTCTATCTTCTACTCTCCAGCCCGGGGTGCCTCTTTCTCTTTTTCACTAAATCTCTGCACTCATCTCTCTCCTCTCTCTCAATCCCTTTCTTCCGGGCCCCCTTTCAATCCCCCTCCAATCGTCCACTCGCATCATCTCCCCCTAAACCCCCTCCTCCGTCTCTCTTCTTCCCACAGTCCATATAAACAATAGCAGTGGCATTATTGCAGCCTCTTTTCATACACACATATATGCACACACTGAGAGGTATATGGCAGTAAAATTGTCTGCATAGCATCTAATGTAAGTCCGTGTTAGGGGGGCTGGCAGTCGTCACAGTACAGTATTCTTGTATGTGACAGCAGTTTTATATGAATGTGTTAAACATGCTTTCAACAGACCTGCGTCATAAACTCACCTCCTGTATGAAAAGGGGGTTGACCTATTGTCAGATGTGTTTTCTTGCTTCATCAAGAAATTGTGTCTTACTATTTCACAGTCAAATAGCAGCGTTCAAGTAACCCAGTTGTCCAAATAGGCAGAAAAATTGCAAACTGCAGATTCATGCTCAACACAAACTCAGACACACAGCCAGTCCTGCCAGTTGAATTAGACAGGGTTTTTCTGTGTTTGTGTACATGCTTTTTCTGATCTTTCTCTCCATCTGTTTCTCTCACTTAGCATATCTCAACGCACTTCCTTATCTCATCATTATCTATAAGCTTACATATTTGCTGGCTACTTGAAAGCAGCTTATCAGTATTTATTTTAGTTTTAGTTAGTATTCTTTAATCTTATTATTTGCTCGACTCGGTTAGATTATGATGTTTTCTTGACACAAATTCCACCTGCTGTAAGCATCTGATGAACAGCTGTTGCACATGACTGTCACAGCAAAGATGAAAAATATACTTATACGGGGGGGTTGGCAATGACTGGCTCTTTCAGGCTTTACTGCACAAGACATTAAATCCCTCCAACACTTGTTGTGTTGGTTTCTATTTTTTAAATGAATGGTTAAATGAGTTGATGGACACACATCTAATGTCCTTACCTATCGTTGCTTCTGTTGCCCTCTCTTTTTTTCCCCTGTAACTCCTTTTCTTTGGTCTCTTCTCTTTTCACCTGCTGTTTCCCTTCTCTTTGTTTCCTTTTCTCTCGCTTATTGCCTACAAACGTCTTTCCTTCACTTCCCACCTCTTAGCAAACGCCTGCCCTACAAACCGTCATTGCCATTTTCTCTCTTCCATCCTCCCTCTCTCGTCTCTCCCTCGGAGCTCTGCTTCCCTCGGGACGATCGCTCAGAGAAACAAGGGCAGAAAAGGAGAGGGTGGGGGGTGAAAGAGAGGAGCAGAGCGAGTGCTGGAGGAAGAGAGATGGCGAGAGGTGAAAGATGGATGGATGAAGGAGAAAGGAGGGAGGGAGAGGGAGAGAGAGAGAGAGAGAGAGAGAGAGAGAGAGAGAGAGAGAGAGAGATAGAGATAGATACCACACCTACTGGTCCAGATTACTAATGGATACAAGCATAGACTTTCCACAATCCCTCAGAGGATATCCACAAGGCTGAGTCATTACCTCACTGGCCTGCGATATTTAGCAATTACATTTTTCTAAAGGAAATAAAACATTATTTATTTATTTAATTATTTAATTAATTAATTAATAATAAGACCTCCCAGAAGATGCCCCGTCCAAAAGATTTTTCTTTTTTGGTTAAAAATCCCTGTGGTTAGTGCTGACTTTTATGTACTTTTACAGATTCCCCATATGAGACCATGTCCTCATTTCCAAATTTAGACTGTTTTTATCCCTCACCACGGCTTGAACTTAAGGTCGTCCCAGGGGTGGGAAAAAAATAATCAGGGAAGGTAAAAAATACGCACACACACACATAGCGAGAAGATGAACTGTGGCTGTCAGGCAGTTATAATGGCGTCCTGAAGCGGTGGTGGGATTTTACGCTGATGTCACCAGCGGCCTAACCGATAGGGACAAACTCCAACCACGCTCTCTCTCTGTCTGTCTGTCTGTCTGTCTGTCCCCCCCTCTCTCTCATGTGCTTTCACACACGCGTGCATACCCAGTGTTTACAAATGTGACGAAAAAAAAGGTAACAAAGTGTACAGATCTTTTGTATACGTAACAAATATTTGTATAATATGTGAACAAATTTATAAGTGAATAATGTTCATGGTTTTTATTTATGTTTTTAAGTACAACTTTTAGTTTTGGAAATAATATTATGTAGAAACATAGTTATCTGAGACAGCTGACATTTGCTTTAGGACGGTTTTGATTATGGCCTTCCCCTCAAACTGTCACAACCACCATATTGCACAAATACAAACACTGAAGCGCTCCTACTTACAACTTTATTGCTGTCTGTCTGGCTTTTAGGGGTTGTCGTCATAGCAACAACAACTTCCTGACCTGGCCTGTGTCCAAGAGATAAAATCTTATGGGAAGTACAGACACAGGAGTGCAAAGTCAAAAAGCTTGGTTTTTACATTCATGTTATTTTACTATTAAGATATGACAAGCATCAGTCTAATAAAAAAACGAATACAAAATAGAAATACGTACCCGTCCATCCCACTATAAAAGGGGCAGAACGGGGGCAGAGAGGGGAGGAACGGGTTTCCATGGCAACGACATTCATGGACTACAACAATAAATCCCCATGGAGACAAGAGATTACCACAGCAAAAATACAGATTAGTGGACGAGCGTGGAAGTGACAATAGAGATTATTACCGTGCCTAAACCCATTTCAAACCACATCGGACAGATATTACATGCTGGACCTGCAGGAAGTGCAGCAGCTTCTTTCCCCCTCCCTCCTCTCAGCCTCGCTGAGGCACCACACCCACAAGAAAAAGGGTGCCTGGCTTACTCGTATCCATCCGCTCTATACCATTAGTAGAAGCAGCAGTTGACTTGCTCTATGTTGTGTCGAGCTACTTCACATTTGTTCACTGTCAAGTTTTGAGACACACAATCATCAATTACCAGAAGGGGGAATTGTTAAACTATTCAAAAACCCAAAGGACAAAGAACAGCAAAAACATCCGATCTGTTTGGACAGATTTCATTTCCAACCTCAGTCCCCCCTATAAGGGCTCTGATTGTCTTGGTTGTTTGTCCAAATGAGAAAACAGCCATTCATTAAAACACAAACCTCTGAATCATTTGAGAAAATTTGAGATGTGGGCAGTGATTCAGACGTCTGGAACCGGCTACTAGCCTTAACAGTGACAGTTGTTTTTATACTGTAACATTACAAATATTTTCACGGGATGTGTCTGTGTGTGTACACGTATACATGTGTAGCTATAGTTTCTATAATGTCACACACACCCACACAATACTGCCTACTGTCAAGACCCTAAAAACTGCAAACATGGGCCACCTGGTAGCTCACTTAGTAGAGCAGGCGCCTCTCTCTACCTCTTTCCTGTCCATCTTTGGCTGTAATAGACGCATAACCATTTTATCCCTAAAGCTGCATTGCTTGCAGTCTGTTAATTGCCATTTGTTTGTGTCACTCCACGCTACACTTGATCGAATGGCGTAATTGACCTACAACAGGTTGTTTCTGACGGCTTACACTGGGGTGCAATGGCTTCCAATAATCTAAGCATTGGAAATCTATTGGCCATCATTCAGCTGAAACTAATGAATTAAAAAATCCAATCCAGCAGATCGCACTGGGACATCCCGAATGCTGAAAATTGACGCAACAAGCTAACAGCCTTTCAAAGTATTCCACCACGGTCCAACAGCTGACGGTTAACTGAGCCCCAGTTTGGTTTTGAACTAACCACATGCATACACGCAGAGTGCAGAATCCTAATCTGTGCTGTTCTCTTGTACGATCTGTCCATCTGTCATGCAATGACACACACACCCACGCACACACACGCAGACACCAAACACACATAAACGGATTCTAAAGCACATGTAAACACATACTTGCAGAATCAATGATAAACACACCGGCTATGGGATTGTAGTGTGCACACACACACACACACACACACACACAGAATGCTGGTGTGAAAATTTTGAACATGCCTGTCTGTCCCGACACTGCACTCTGACCCTCAAACCGAGGATTACACAAAGGATAATCCCTGTGTGCGTTTGTGTGTCTGTCTGCCTGCCTGTCTCTCTATTCATCCCTTCATCTTTCTCTGCGTCTCTGTCTGTCTCTCCCAGCTACACCTGATATCAACACTTCATATACACATACGCTGTCACTCCCTATTGTGTATTTGCTGCCTTCAGCTTAACGTAAATGAATGGTCAGCTCATGAGGTATGTTTAAATGACCAATACTATGTCATTTTGTTTGTTACCGTATTATTACTGTCGGCTCATAACTGCTATTGTTGTTTCAAAACTATATGGCAGGAAAATCATTTATTTTTACTCTTCAACAACTCCAGGATGCTCAATTCATCTTTTTATGCTACAATAACTAATATTCATCACTTTTCAAAAACTGGTTCTGCATCATTCAACTGTGTTAGCATGTCCTTTAATGATAATGCTAAGTCTTGCTACTACACCGTTTTACCATTTTACTTAGCATTTTGTTCATTTTGCTAAGGTTTTTATTGCAAAGTAGAGACAATATTCCATCAATTTCATGTTGCATTACAGGTAAGAAATATGAAATGCATTTGTGGGAATTGTTGGATGATGTAGTAGCAACTACTAACAGTAAATTAAATATAAAATATATTTTACAAACTATCTTCTAGTGTTTTAAGTATCTCTCTCTCTCTCTTTCTCTATGTGCGTGAGTGTGAGAATAATGGGTTAGCTCATAACTACTATTGTTAGCTGCTAAACACCCCTATTCAGCGATTAAAGCAGTCAGGCGCAAGTGCCCTGTCTGTGTGAATGACTGTGTGTGTGTGTGAGTGTGTGTGTGTGTGTGTGTGTGTGTCTGTGTGTGTGTGGGAGTGAGGGAGTGAAAGTATGGTTGGGACACACGAGTGCTCATGAGAGGAAATAGAGTTTGCTGTGTGTGTGTGTCTGTGTGTGTGTGAGAGAGAGAGAGAGAGAGAGAGAGAGAGAGAGAGAGAGAGAGAGAG
>CALSBV010012075.1:848850-859916 GCA_943590825.1 Bovichtus diacanthus | reverse complement strand
AGAGAGAGAGAGAGAGAGAGAGAGAGAGAGAGAGAGAGAGAGAGAGACAGAGAGAGGGGGGAGTGAAAAAGACGGGAAAGAAGAGAGAAAGAAAGGAGGCATTAGCTTGGAGAGAAAAAAAGAAAAAGAAAGAGTGAAACTCGGGGTTAAAACGTGCGTCTCGTGGTCTCTCCTGAGCCGCAGCAATGGGTGTGGTGTTACTATGGCAACGCACATCCCATAGAGGGTGGTAACAACAGGTGCCTTGGCAAAACAAATGACTTCATGGGCATGAGGCTCATTATCACAGCTGTCTGCTGAGGCAAATTAAAATTCAATTTCAAATCTGTAACAGCATGGTATCTGGATACTATCCTTAACACAATTATCCAGCCTAATATAAGTAAGAGTAAATGTAATGCAAAATGTATCAAGCTTGGTCAGTAGCACTTGTTCTGCAATGATGCAATAGTGACACACACACAGCTGCCTGACATTCATTTTCGAACTACTAACCTTAACCCTTAACTCTAAAATTAGAAGAAGTCCTTATTTTTAGAACATCATCCTGTTTTCTCAATTACTGTGAGGACAGGATGCCCGTCAAGTCCGGACAAACACGTCATTATGTGAAATATGTTGCAGCAACCGACTCATCTCAATAAATCAATGACATGACCAGACAGATTATTTAAGCGCCTAGTATCAGTTAATCCCAGACCGGCGACCTCTGACCCCTAACCAGGAAACAGGAAGTTTGGCAAAGGGGCGACTTCAAACCCTTCTCCTGTTTCACTCAGTTAATCTCCATCTTTATCTTAAATTCTAAGTGTCAGCCGTATGTACGTCTGAGTATCTGTGTTTCGCTCATTAGCAACCTGTCAACATAAAAACAGGAAGTGCAAAACATCTGTAGTCATGTTTTTGTATCTCTCTCTGACCCTTTGTGGAGATGGAACATTTACACTTTAGTTGTTTATCCCCACACATGCCCCACCCCCTCTCTAGTTAACTAACTTCTGTAACTTGATAAGTATTCTCATAGTTTTGAGCTGTAGGAAACACTGTCTATTGACCCTGCTTTCCCCCCCCCCGCCCCTCACAGACAAACAGACGGTTCTCCGGGTCCTTTACACCCTTTCCGAGATGTTTTTCCAAACTTCCGAGCTTCTCAAAGGCTACTAAAGAAACAAGTGAGCTGCTCTGCACTCCCTCTCAACCCTCGTCTGCCCCAGACACTCCTCTCCTCTCACTTCCGTTTCCTCCCCTCATCCTTTCCTCTTTATCGCTCTGCCCTGGTATCCCACCTCCTCTGTGCTCTCCACTTCTTCTCTTCTCAAGCCCTTCCCTGACTTTTGTGACAGCCCCAATGAATGGTCATCACATGATTAATGAAGTAAGTGAATGGTTGGTTAAATGAATGCATCCATCAGTTATCAATCGGTGAATTAAATTCATTTATAATGGACACTATTTTATATCAATTTATAGACAAAATGATTAGATCAGATGAGTATATTATTTTTATTAATTTATCTTATTAATGGTTGGTTCATTATCCCATTTTTGGCGCATGCTGTCAACTTCGTTAAATCACATGGAAACCATCTGACCATCTCATCTGGATATTCTGAATTTGTGTTGTCGAAAATACAGATTTTTCTATTCTATTTCTATTCTGAATACTTGAAACATTTTCAATCCTCATTTTCCAAAAGAAAACATTTTTATGCCCTTAGTTCTGTCGATTTTCCCCTGCGGTATTGAAAAAATAGTATTGAATGTGAATATTTTTCAAGGTATTGTGTAAGAGCCACTTAAAAAAATGTTTATGTTGGCATGACATATTATAGTTATATATATTAATATTATTAAATGTTATACCACGTTTCGGTATATTTTTGTAGATATTGATATAGGTGGACTATGCTAAGCTTATGTTTCTGTTCGCTATTTTTCTATTATAAAGTACTACATTTTATTATGTGCCATAAAGCTGCTTTCAGTGCACATGGCCAAAAATTGTTTTTTTAACGACGGTACGCTATTAAGATGCTGGAAGTCTGCAAGTTTGGATCGTTAAAAGTTTTTGACCGTGTTAGCGTGTTATATTTATTTGCTACAGTGTTATAGCCTACAATATTGAAACATCGAGTCGGTAGAGGACCAGGCCAAATCACCCGCCATGACGCTGTAATTTATTGTCAATAAACCCTTGTTAAGTTTTACCTGCCTGTGAGTACATTGGGTCTTCACAAAAAGTTTGTCATTTTTATGGAACACGAGTCAGAACTAAAATACCTTGCAGACTAAGCGGCCTCGGAACTTGGTGCATTGTAAATCGGCCACTTTATAACTTTATATTGTCTCGGAGTTTTGTGACAACACTACACAAAGTATGCTGAGATCATATATCTGTATTTATAGCACAATATTATCCATACTTCTGCTGATATAAACCTCAGTGCCAACATCTCCTCCTGTTGCTCCCTAAGATGTGGCCTTTAAAAGATGAAGGCTCTGCTCCGTTCGCCCTGCCATGCTCTGTTCAGCCTCTCTCTGTGAGAATGTGACCCTCTGCTGATTAATCTGTTTTTAACTACGTTTGGCCCCCTGCCAAAGCCTCGAGCCCACGCTCTCGCTCTTGTTTTTTATTCTATCGCTTCTTTCAGAGCTGGTCACTTGTTGGGGAAGGCAGTTTGCCCTCTCTTCAGCCCTCTCTTGATGTAAAATGTTACCCTTCAACACAAGGGCTTTCTATTCTCCTCTAATAGGCCCTCTTAAACAACAAAATATGACTCTCCTAATCTCCACACTCTATTCTATTTAACTTTCGCTTGTCGCTTCAGCGCAATTAAGATAACCTCGATACTTAACTTAAAAGCTGCTACAATAAGATTTTTTTTTACTACCTTCACATTTACATTTTTTGCCATTTAGCTGACCCTCTTACCCAGAGAAACTACCCTACCTCCCTCTCGCTTTTTGTCCCCTCCATCACACACGTCCTCTTCATCTCTAAACTCCTTTCACCCTCCCCACCTCACCCTCCTTCCCTCACCGTCTCTGTAGCGGTAATAAGCTGAACATTGCATTACAGTTTCCATTCATCCGCGCCTCTCTGATCTTCTCTGCGTGAATAAGAGTCCTGTGGTGCCCGCTGTCCGAGCGACTCTGAAAGCTAGAGGCTAATACCCGCCGGTCACGGCTGACTGCTACACTGTAGAATATGTCCACTTTTAGTAATTGTTGTGACTGACCCAGTGTCACTACAATCGAGGAGATCAATGCTTTGAATTACAGTATTAAAAGCACCTTGATAGACTAGAAGATGGAGATAAGATGTGCTAATCCACACAACTGGACATCGTATTCGGAAAGAGACATTTGGAACAGTTTTAGGGAGAATTTAGTTTTCTCTGTACACGCTTCTTTTCTAAAAACACAGTCAGTACTCGTCACTCAATGTGGGACAGTAGGGCTATCTGTGTGTGCCTGAGTTGATGTGACGTGTTTTGCTCCTGTTGAACAGACAGGGTCACACACACTCAGGGATGTTCCCATAGCCTTTCCGAATGGTTAAGCAATATCTCTCCCTCTCTCTGTCGCTCTCACTCAGTCTCTCTTTCTCCTCTTGTGTCCGACTCTTACTCACTTCCTCTCTACTTGTATCTGTATTCCCTCCTTTTTGCTTTTGTCACTCCTTCTCTGGTTTCCTATTTTCATCTCCCTGTGTCTCTCCAACTTGCCCTTCTGCCCATCACAAGGTGAGAGAGGGAGAAAAGTGCAAATAGAGTACTGCACGTGTATAAAATATGAAAGATGTAAATACAAGAAGCATGATTCCATTTTACTATCCCATTAAAGCAGTAACACATTTATTTATTTAATCACAGTGCAGGCAAGACACCTACAGAAGACTATTCTTAATTACTAAGGCACTCGTTTTCAGCTTCAAAAGTATCACCCAGTACGACTTTCCAAGATTTTTTAAGACTTCTAATAGCCATTTTTAGATCTCTGACACCCAAGTGTTGTGATATTGGAAAGAACCAAACCACTGAAAATACATTCAAAACCATATTTTCATAAAGTACACAGATCCAAAAATGTCTGGAAAGCATGTTGTTTGCCGGACAACGGCCATATTGAGAGGAAAAAAACAAATCATGCACTCATTCTGGCTAACCCAGAGATAGATGCAGCCACCTTTAATGAGCGGATACTCCCACCAGAACAACCAATTAGGGCTTCTCATTAGTGGGTTTGACAGAGCCGCCACTGTTCTACGCATCCTGAGAGTCTGAGAATGAACATGATGGTACTGATGATTATACTGTAGATAAACTGCACACACAGAGAGCGGGGGCCTGACAGGAAAAACACACCAGAGTGCTCATTGATAGATATCAATTATAGCTTAGCAAACCAAGCGTCCTTCCTGCTTTTACAAAGCTGTGTAAAATGTTCTTTACTCTTTACTGATGTGGCTGTATATCATTGAAGCTTTAATTGAGGTGGGTTTTCTTGCACTTGACTGCATGTGCACCTACATGTGAAGCTGTGCTAAATAACCTAATCACCAGTAACGCAATACATTATCGCACAATAGTGCTGCAGAAAAGAATACCTTTGTAAAGCATGCGATGTTCAACTGCTGTTAAATTAACACTATGGCTATTTTTTGGGTATTTTGTTTGTTCTGTTGGATTATGTGTGTCCACTCTCAAATTGTTCAGTGGGATCACATTTGTTATGTCGAAAAAACCTAAGAATATATGGATATAAATCTGTGACAGTCTTTGACTAAATCGGTTATCCACATTAAATGAAGAAATCATTTTTTCTTTTAAAGTCAGTCTCCATTAACATGATTGGGTGGTTAGACTCATTTTTTCACTAATGTACTCTAGCCGACTGTGTGGATGACGACTCGGTTATGTAACTCGTTCAATTCCAGAGGGCTTCCACTCTGCTCTTAGAGTGGTTTAGGTGGCATTGGGTTTGTGCAGAAAGATTATAGATACATAGAGATGGGTTAGCATGGAAAACAAAAGATCACGTGTATGGAAAATCACCAGCTAGTTTATGCCCATCACATTAGAATAATGGTTATGCAAAGCCCAACAGGGTCTACGGTCCTCAGCCGGCATTCTCGTCTATTGTGGAAGTCACCTGAGTCAGATTGCTCATTATTCATGAAAAGTATCTAATGCAATTACTACAATTACATACACCAAAGTAGGATTCTGAGTCCCACATGCACCACTACTGTCCATGACATTGTCTCTGCCCCGATGTCCTCCATTTTTATCTAGCCTGCTTTCCTTTGCCTCAGAGGAAAAAAGACGGCGGTTGGCACCAGAGTTAAATTGTGCTGATTAAAGTGATGAGTAGTTGGTTGGACACACACACACACACACACACACACACACACACACACACACACACAAGGGTGATTGTTAGAAGCATAGCCCTAATATTATTCTGCATGTGCTGTTCTCAGTCATGGTAATGCTGCAGCACACTTCAAACTCTGAATTACAAACGGCACCTATCAGATAGTTATTGATAATAAGTTAGAGACAAATAGCTTGAGGAGTGCCAAACTGCATCAGACTGTGGCACCATACAGACATTGAGTATTCATCAAAATGTAATAATGTTGATGTAACAGGTGTGTTTGCCAATTGCCACTGACTTTTTACACGTCAGCACAATCTCAGCTCAGTCCAGTGTGTCTGTCAGTTTGTCGGCCTACCTGCGTATTTGCCTGTGAACTATTTTAACCTGCAACATCTGTCAAACAGTAGGGTTTCTGAAGGCTCTGCCTGGGAAATACACACACATGTTAAGTTCTGTATGTACACACAGTTCAAAAAGTAGTAGGAGTATGATGAGAGGGTAACTGAAAACAGAAACGGTGGTGCGGTCAAGGGCAGAGCCACCAACACTGAAACGATATCTCAACTTTAGAGGGTTTCAAATCCATTTTAGGCCATTAAAAAAAGAATTTACAGCAGAAATGTATCATGCATGGTGTGGTTTAAACCGCCATTCTTTAAATTAGAGTTTAAACAATAGTTCAATTGATCATTTGAGGTCAAACATTTGCTGGTTACAGTTACAAAACATCCTTTTTCGGTTTCATATCTTCATAAACTGAATACTATCTTCTCTGGATGTTGGTCAAACTAAAAGCAACATTACCACATCAGTTTTCTCTGATAAGTTGACATGGGGTGTCATGCCCTCCACCTTTAAATGATCAATAAAATACATGACAGACTAATTGCTAATGGGTAATACTGTAACACACATACTGTTAACCCTTAATTGGGTGAATGTTCTGAATACCTCGGTTGCCACAGTCCCACCTGGAATGAAAACCCCATCCTTTAAATTCAGAAACCAAACTGGACTTCATTTCCCAGACAACTCTGTGAACCACTCTCCACAATGAAACCATGTGAACGCTTTGAAAACAGTAAAACAACGTGTTCCGTGTGTTACCGACTTTACTGTTGGCTGGAACACTGCCTACACAGGGGAGCGGACACACGACCGCAACAGATAAAACACCTTCAAATTCAATGGTTCCCAACAGCTCGGCGTCTTCACACAACCTCTCGTTAGCCCAAAAAGGTAGGACACAGCTACACGGATCGTCCCACAAAACCGCACGGGACGGATGTTTGAACCGTCTTTAAACGTTAGCATGATTACCGCCAACGTTCACTCGCCGTTAACGTCACATAGCAGTGGGCTTCACCTACACCAGGAAATACAACCGCCACCAGCAACGTAGCGCGGTCTATTCATTTAGAAAAGGACTTTTAAACGTGTCATTTACGCAGGTTTTACCTATGCTAAGGGTTTCCACGCAACCTTTGATGCTAACCACAAAAAAAGCACCCGAGCGAGATGCAGCGGGACATGAAAGTAGTTCAGATGATGATAACAGGGATAATGTGGAAGGAGATAGGCGCCATGAAGAGCATTATACCGAAGGTATGACTCCGGATAACGGATTTTAGTGGGAAGCGTGGGGTTTTGCGTGACCATTTCCGAAAACTGCTTCTTGTTACTGTGTTTGGAAGTTCAGGTTGAGCACCTACACATATTTACTGAAACAAAATCGACATTAAAAAACGTTAAATACCCGAAAAGCATTGAAGCAGCCGCAGTCGTTAATGTATACATGACGTGATTTAAAAGGTGGTGAAATGAAACGTTACCTGTTGGAATTTTTCAACGATGCGTGTGGAGAACTTTTCCAAACGTGGCCTCTCACTCTGTTCTCCTCCAAAAAATAACGTACGTCCCACTATCTCAGCCTCCAAAAATCTCCACTACAGTCCAGACCGAAAATCTGGCCAGGGCTCAAAGCAGACGTGCCCATCATCCCTAAGACCCGCCCTTACAGTGAAAAACATCTTTTAGCCGGCTTTCATTGGCTCCGCGGGATCACTGTATTAGATCCTGAGATATGATTGGCCGCCCACGCTGTCTATTTGAGTTGGAGGGACGTTCTTTACAGATGTGACAGTACTAGCGTGACGAGGTAGCCCCCTCTAGAGGACGAATAGCAGCACTGCAATATGGTGATATTTATTTTAATTTTTTTTTTTTCTCATATATTTAAGTCCAGAATTGGAATAGGAATTTAGTCAACTGAAGAGCATTTATTTTAGGTGTCTTTGGCCTCCTGTTCAAGACCTACAGTATTTCCCTTTATGGAAAAAAAGCTACATTTTTAATTTATTTTTAAGTTTTTCATATATATTTTACTTTTTAAAAAAATAATTGATAGAAGTTGATAACGCTCATCTGTTTGTTTTTTCTTTTCTTTTTTTCTTGTTTGTTTATTTTGTCTGCTTTGACTTTGCAAACCATATTTTCACATTCATTTGCTTAACATCTGTTAAATTCACACTTAAAATTTTGATTGACTATTTGTTTACTTCTTCCACACTCAGTTAATCTTTCTCTTCTCAACTCATTCTTACTCACACAGAAAGGGCAGCCGGGTCATTACATAACATACGGTACTCTATTGCACACACACACATTCCCAACTCTAACATACTGTATATACCAACACCCACACACAGATTAGAAAAGCTCAAGTAATAAGCTTATAGCGTAAGGGAGCGTGGAGATTTGACATCTTCAAAAGAGGAGGAGTAAACAACCACATAAAAACAACATCAATGTATAGAATAATAAAAACAACTACAAGAGAACGTTGAGTGACTGTAATACTAATATTACTAAATAATTAAAATGATTTTGTGACAAAAACTGTCAAGAGAAAAGAACATTTTGGAAGCAGAAATAATCACATTATGCACACATAGGGCATGTTTCAGTGGACTCACCATCAGAAGGATCCAGCAGAGAAGCACAGCAGGCCAGTAGTGCGTGCACACACAAACACAGAGGAATGGAGAGAAGGACAGCAGAAAATCAGATATTTCTTTGAACCCTGGGCACATCAACATGCTTACTTTATGAGCTGCATCTGCTACACTTGCATACCTCAAATTTAGTTGAAAAGCAACGCAGAGTAATGATGGATTATAATATAATTTCATGCAATAACATTACATGAATAAAATAGATTTTACTCGCTGTTTGTTTACGGTTACATGAGGAAAACACTCACACAGCTGATTCCTGTCCACCCTCAACTGATACCAGTCTAATTTCTGTTAACGTAATATCCACATGTTAGGAGAGTGAAAGAAAACACGCCCGCACTGGAACAGTTAATCACACAAATAGTACAGGGCTGAGTGAATTAAGGTCTCCTCCTTCTGTCCCTGAAGTCTTCCACCATTTGGCCTCACAAGTCCTGAAAATGAATTGCAAGCTGCTGAAGAGGACGCACGAAGAACAGATTGACCTTTTATCAGTCCGAGTTTGGATCAAAATAAGATCAACACAGGGTAATATCCATTCATTAATAATAATAATAATAATATATATAAGTGAGTGATGATTTCGAACCTTTAATGTTTGTTTGACTTCACACAACCACATGAACTTAACTCAAGATGTCTTCTATGAGCCAGTGGGTGCGCCATGATGGTTTTTATCAGTTCTCTTCTACTATATTTTACTATCCATTCACAAGATATAACATTTAAAATGCTGCTAAGGTCACAATGAAGACACTAATGACAGATATATATAAGGCAACTACAGAGCTGCTCATGCGTGCTGTTTTAAATATCTAATGACATACAAAAAAAACAAAACAAGAAAGTTGTACCTGATTGTCAAAGGTCCCATATTGCAGAAATAGTTTCCACACTGAGAATAAGTCTTGACTCTTCACCTAATCAGCCTGACCTTATCTAAGATCTCTCTCTTCTCTGCTAGAGTATGTCTCTACGCCTCCTATCCTCGTGCTTTGCCCTACAGAAGCCTCTCAGCGCACACAACAGTTGCCTCTTTTGCCTTATGCCGAACGCCTACTGTCCTTGCTGTAAACCAACAGATTGTCCTAGTGTCGATAAGCTAAACAGGCTTGGCTACCAGAAACACAGCGTCCTACAGCCAGGGAGCTACAGTAGGCTAGCTGTGTGGTTTCCCATGCAGGCATGAGATCAAGCCAGTGCAGATTCTCTGGAGGATTAGTGGCCAGCCCTTCTGAGGGGAATTACCCTGACACAGCCATCTGGACAGCAAAACATTGCCCACTGGACCAACTATAGTCCTGCCAACGCTGGTCCCTGATGATCAGATAATGCTCAGTCATTCTTCCACCCCGACCAGAGAACAGCAAAGGCCTTCAACCCTTTACTCTGGTTTCAGAAACTATCCTATGAAGCCATGCTTAAATAAAGTGGCTGAAAGCTGCACTATTTTTGTAATTTGGATTGTAGCCAAAAAGTGAGTTATTTAATTTTAGGTTCAATATGTCTGCATGTAGAACTCTTTCAGAGATTGTGTTAAGTTATTTGTCATTGGAATATAAATAGTCATTCATTATCAGTCTAAGATTTATGATACAAGATCTTAGAGATTGTGGTCTAATATTTGAAGATTATAAGGTAACATTGCTCCACAGTGTGAATGTTTTTATTCAGATTTTCTTCCTTCCCATAGCATGTGTATTGCTCAGCTTTAAAGCTTTTGTGAACTGTCATTTGAAGAGTTAGACCATCATTCACATGCTACGACTTTACAAACTTTGTTATGGTTCAGTAATGTTAAGTAATGTTAAGTAAACACGCAAGCAAAATATTACAACATGCACAATAAGAAGTCAGCTGACTGCGTTGTAGTGCAATTAGACAGCTCTGCTGTACATGAATGCTTTCACATCCTCACTGCCCATTAGGCAGTTCACTTGGGTCTCCTAAAAAGTTTTATTTTACTGTTAATAAAAAAATTAATACAATTTTTATCAAGTACAATGTAACAAGTAATACCCATCCCATATAAACCACAATATGCAGAAGCAATTCATATAGTGTAGTGTCATCTATTCTATTACTTCAGATACCACTATGCTAGAGGAAACATATCTGGTTAATCATGTTCAACAGAAAAACACTGAATCACGTATCACATATCCAGTTTTCATAATGCAAACCACCATTTGTAGTCAGCAGCAGAAGAAAAACTCATTGCTCAGTTTTCTGACATATTACTGCTAATAAACATCAAAACTGAAAACTTAGTGGCCTTGAGTTTAATCTTATGGACAAAGCAAATGTCTGTTCTATTATCTGAACCCTTTTTAAAGTTCTGAAAATATCATATTGCACTGTTGCCTGCATAGACACACAGACACGCGCACAAATGTACACACCCAGTCTGATGACATGCAACTGCTAATACTAATACAACCCACACTTCAAATTGTATGTTACCTGACAACTAGTAGATAATCAAGCTGCTTGACTGGATTGAGCATTTCCTTGTAAGGCTCCAATTCTCTCGTTCGCTCTATCTTAACATGTTCTGAACAAATACTTCTCTCGCAATTCACACCTGTTTGTTTTTTGTAATGTCAAACACCAGCTTTCTCTCTCTCTCTCTCTCTCTCTCTCTCTCTCTCTCTCTCTCTCTCT
>CALSBV010012075.1:827688-841539 GCA_943590825.1 Bovichtus diacanthus | reverse complement strand
TAAAAAAAATCCAATATTACCAAAAATAAGCCCTGCTCATTGATGTGTAACATTACCCACAATAACCTAATACACCCAGAGATATAAAATGGATTCAAGTAGTATAAACAGTATGGCAAAATATCTGACGGTAGACAAATGGATATCATCTCATTGTCTTATATCGTCATATTGCCCTGCACTGCCATCTGCCTTATGTTTCAAGAAACAATCAGCATCAGCATCTTTGAAACTTTTTCTCAGCTGAGCACTAGTGAACTGTATGTAGGTTTATTGCCCACTTGTGTAGGCAAGTGGACAGTTTGAATAATCATGCCGTCCCACTCAATCTGACATTAGGCTGCGCTGAACCACAGACAGCATTCGGAGGTAGTTTACATTATATCAAACTCATCGCAGCCGGCATTTCTTGTTTATTTTCAAAGCTGTAAAGGCTGTATTTTTTTATGATCACCATGGCGTATCAGCTCAGTACAGAGTCATGGTCAGAGCCGTGGTTGGCTTCACTTCTCTGTTTCACTGCTGTTGTTACTAATATGATATCTTCAAATGTTTGGATTGTCTATAGTGCTGCTGATGGATACGAGCATATTTTCTGCTGACACATGTATCTTTTTGGACAATATTATCTGCGAGGGAGGTGGAGACAAGTGGGTGTCAGAGTGTGATCGAGGAGACAAAATATGTGTTGTGTAATGGTTTTCCTTTTTTTTTTGCCGTATCCTGAGAAATATACTGCATTTGTTTTTAAGCTGGTTAGATTGCAATGAATGTCCTCTGTTATTACTTGAAGCAACTTTAAAAGCTAGACCGACCACAGCTAAGAATTGAATCAGCCCAGGTTTAAAATGTTCTTTTAGAATTTCATAAAAGATGAAACTCTGATGAGCCCTGTGGCGGAAATCACCCTTTTTGGTGAGCACATAATTCAGAGAAGTTGAGTCCGAGCTGACCTTTAGTGCAAAGAGAAAAAAAGTCTTAGGGATGCAACTACCCATGTGCAACATGCAGTGTGAAAATGTTTCCCGGTGCCCAGTCCTGCTTCATTACAGCAACTTAGCCGTTTCACTGGAAGTAAATTTCTGCATGAAAGATTCAGAATAGACAACTAAACCAGAATAGCCTGTAAACACCTCTTTCCCTCCTCACAATTCTTTCTTTCTCTCTCGGTCCCTGTTCAGCACTGTCTCCTTTCCTCCCTCTTTCTCTCTCTTTATCTACTCCAGGCCTGAGTCGTGTTGTTTTCACTGAATCGTAGGGGGATGTTAGTGTCCAATAAGCAGATAGAAGTGATTATACAGTGTGAAAAAAAGCTGCACTGGTGGTAAGTAAACTACCCAGGAGACAAGCCATTAAGATTGTTTCCTGCCTCTCTCTAACTGCGTCACTCCCTAACAAGGAAATCCCATGTTTATCCCGTAGTTCATGACCTGATGTCTTAACTTACCCCGAATCAAAACACATCCCATGGCGGTTTAGGCAGCTCAGCACATGACAAGAACACCAAAATGCTTGAATGATTTGTTTTCGAGTTTCACTGGCCGTCCTGCGAGACAGACGTGATTGTGTGAAAAGATATACAATGTGTTTATCTCCTTTTTCCACTGCCAGTGTAATGAAACATTTTACTCAAGTATGAAAAGGATCAATTCCTGAATAAGATGATCACTTGAAATGTTATAATATAAAACAAAGATTTGCCTGTAGTCTAGACACCAGTAATGAGCGTCTTGCTAGCGCTTACCTCACGTTATGCAAAGCTGACTGTAAGTCATCCAACTCTGGATCATCGCTCCTCTGTCTGAATGAAACACAAGGCTCTGGTGTTGTGGACATCACTGCACTTGGTGTTTTTTATCTTAAAAATCCTTGGTGTCTGTCTAAGTTGAAACACAAAACACAAACCCGCTATTGGGAAATTGGACGTTTCTGCAAGTGTTGCGCAGTTTGACCACTGTACATCATCCACCAGTGAAGCACAGTGAGGCCTATTTGCATAGCTCATTTCAGTTGTCACTACCTGTTTTGAACAGATACTACAACCTCTTGTTCAGAGTGGGAACTTAACCACATAAAGCACTAAAAATGATGATCAACAACTGTATTTGGCTGCATTGTGAGTGAAGTGCCTCCATTAAAATCCACTTTGCAAATAGCAGATTTAATAGGAGTTCACTTTCCAACGGGAGCTAAAATGACAGCTTTTGGTTCCTCAAGGCCCGTTTCATATGAGAGTACGAGACCCTTGCACAGCTAAAACAGAAAGCACAGGACTTGAAATCAAACTTAATCAGTTTAAATCAAATAAATGCTGTTTCTCGTTACAAGCATGAAACAACCTAATGTTCGAAATAATATTTGAACATAAGAACAAACAGCAAATTAGTCACCAGTGGCATGATCATTACTTAAAATCTCTGATCAATCTGAATACAAGACCAAAAGCACGCTATAGGGAACACACTGTGTCTTTTGCAGCAAAAAGAGAAGTTCACTCAGTGACTCTCTACACATCTTTATCTGCATTGAGGAGATTCCATAACTCAACTGTTGCCTTTTCTCCATGTTTTCCCCCTCTCTGGCTTTCCTTTTACTTCTGTCTTGCCATCTTTTTCTGTGTTTACCTTTCTCCTTGAAAGAATTAGCTTAAAAAAAGCAAATTTCAAATCAACAAACAATTTGGCTCCACTCGACCCTGCTGCAAGAGCAGAGCACAAATATTATCACCGGCTGAATTTTGTGTCGCTGCTCCCTTTGAAACAAGAGCACGAAACGTTTCATACAGTTAAATATGTGAAACTCTAAGAGGGGGATTGTACTAACAGTGTAATAAATAAGCTTAGCTTCCATGAAACATTAACAGGAGAAAAGGCCAATTATTTCCAATTATTTCTCTGTCTGTCCCCCTTTCTCCCCCTTTTACTGTCTCGCCTTTATTTAGTTTTAATCCCAGCAGGAACAATGATACCATTTATTCTGAGATGACTACATGAATAATTGTCTTTGTCCATGACGCAGTTAGGGATGGCTTTCCAAGAATGAAAAATAGAATTTCCAGTGTCTGTCCTTTTTGAAAAAGAGCTTTTATTTAGCTTGTTCTTCGAAAAGAATGTTTCACATCTGTATGCCTTTTAATTATCGGAAAGGTTATAAAGGTTAAAAATGAACTTTTCTGACTTTTTTCAGTGGCGGGTGCAGGGAGCAGTGTGGAGCTGCCGCTGCTGACTGAATGCAGAGGAAACACTGATGTCCAGACCTCCCTGCAGCTTCAGGGGAGATTATCAGATGTGTACCCAGCACTTACAGCCCCTGGCCTGGCCGCAGGGATGGCAGCCTCTGCCCTGAACCTGAACGGCCTTGGAGTCATGAACAGGTCAGTGTATTTTATTTTACAGTGTATTCCACATTCTATCTTTTATTGTTGTCGGACTACACCGTTTCTTGAAGAGCTGTAGAGGAAATGCATAATTAAACATGTTTGGTCAGTATTTATTTTTGTTTCCGCTGAGAACCTGTTAGACTGGCCTGGTAGATTACTTTTAATTTATCGTACATTACAGAACAATTTATAAAGCCATCCTGCTGCCCAACATGTTGATGATATAATCTCATCACACTGTGAGTATATGATGTAGTGATTGGCTTGTTGTAGCCTGTCCTAATGCTTAGACATGTTGTTTTACTATGTGACAGTAACATTATTTAAGTTTTTAATATATATCCTACTCCAGTATGATATTTCTGGGTGTATTTTTTAACACTTATCTATATCTATCTAACTATGATCGTTATAGCCTGGACACACACAAATCAACCAACCCTGTCCTTTCTCCTCTCCGCAGCAGTAATCAGTTTCACACCCAGCCAGCTTCCTCTAGTACCACCTCTCGAACTAGAACCAGTCCAGTCGGTCGACCTGTGCTGCCGGTTCCAGATCGGAGCACCTACTGTCAGTTACTGGGTGGAGGAGCGCCGGGCGGAGGTCTCTACAGCCCAACCAGCCCTAAGGTAGCTCGTCCAACCTGAGAGAGCTTAATCTGACAATGTGTTTTTACATTGTGTACGCTGAAAAATACATGTTGTACATGTTCAGTTTTCCATGTAAACACTGGAGTGATTGAGTTCTTTGTAGAGCGTATACAAAAAAACATCAAACTTTGTGTGAATTTAAAGGCAACACACATATAATTAATATTGTACATTATAAGAAATATCCAACTAATGTCAGTTACATGGGGATAGTTCTCTTTAAATCAAGACTATATCACTTTTGAGAGAAGAAACATCACATATGTGCTCTTACAAATGCCTTCCTTGTTCTGGTGTGAACTGTAGCTTATGGTGGGTAATGTTAGCTAATGGTAGCACACTTGTGTTGTTAAATGACAGTATATCAGTTCACTGACAATATAACTGTTTTGTACTTAAACTACTGTTTCACTATGTTTTAGCATTTACCCTAATATTGTAAATTCCTCTTGTGGCTACAGTTACATAATCACGCTTTAAAGAAAATACTGAAATAACTGCAAAAGTAAAGGAAAAGAAAAGTAACTTTTGTTTGTACTTGTAGTTTTTACAGTATGTTGCCAAATAACTGTAGATTTTTTTTTTATTCTCAATCGCTATATTAACATCAATTGATATGACTGAGTCATTTTTGGAGCGCCCCTAATCCCGCCTTGTGTGTCTGCTCCCAGACGAGCCCTCGAACCCTGGGTGGAGCCTTTGTCTTCCCTCCTTCATCCTCGCTCTCCCCGAGCCCCACACCTCGCGCTCGCTCCCCCTCCCCACGAAGCCCGGAGCTCCTAGGAGTCAATGTGGGCCAGCGGGTCAGACGACTGAGCTCGTCCGGCGTTGAGGAGAGAGGGGAAGGAGAAGGGCAGGAGGAGAGGGGAGGAGAGACGGGAGGAGGAGAGAAGCGAGAGGAAAGGAGACGCCAGGCACAGCTGCTGCAGATACACAGAGAGCTGCAGAACGTTGAGGTGATTATACATGTGCCTCGCTTCTTTCTCTGTTTAACTGTCTCTGCCTCCCTCTGTGTCATTTTTTCCTTCGTCTTACTCGCCACCTCTCTGTCTTTATCTAGGAATGCGATACGTAAACAATGTAGAGCAGTGTTTTCAAACTCTGAAGAATGTACTATTTCATTTTGTTTTATTGGGCAAGTCAGAACAACGCCAGTAAGAACTACTCTCACCCCGCATCAGTGATCCCAAAATGTTGCAGTTACTCAAGCTTTGAAGCTGAGCAGAACGAAAGGAAGACCACAGGAGTGTTTGGACTGATGTTAATACAGTATTCCGTTTTTTCTCTTTTTAGCTGCCAATCTCCGCCGTTCTGATAGGCTTTGAAGAGCTTATATTTTGAGATGTTTATCTTAAAGAAAGTTTCTCAGTTTCTTTCTGTTTTACACTTAAATCGAATTAATCTCTAGTAAACTATTCCTATTATCATCATCCATGATCCATGCCTAAACGCAGGTTATATTCTCTCCAGTAATTATGTTTGTGGGTCCATGTGTAAAATGTAAATAAATATGCAATAATTAAACTAAAGATAGACCAACATGTGATTATCAGTTTATAATCCATCCATTATATAAACAGATGTGTCTTTTAGAATGCAGATAGTCAGTTTAGTCTCATTACAGACTACCTGAATTTAAATTTACATTTAAAACATTTAATTAAGATTTTACATAAGCAGTTTATTGGTATGATTTTAGTTTTATATTTGTACTCTTTTCCTTCTTTGTATTTAGTTGAAGTCAACCCACATTTGTACTCTGCAGACAGTCACACATTGAATTTGTAGCTTGCCAACACTTTTTTATTTCTGCTTAATGCCAAATATGGGAAAACTCTAGAGTCGAGGCTAATTTCTTTTTCATTTTGTTGTTATTGGTAGTATATTATGATTATATTTTGAGTCATGTCAGTGACCCAAATCTGTCTGACATCAGCAAAGGGTTTGCTATTACCAGCGCACCTGTGAAATGATAAGTACCTCACCCAGATATGCATCAAAGTAAACTCGTCGACAGTTAGACCAAGAAAACCAAACTGTAGCTGCGTTCAGACCTTTTCTTTTCTCTGTGTCTTCCAGGTCAGGGGAAAAGTGGGCATTTTCGAGGCTCACATTTCCGGGATTCGTGCCCAAGTTCTTAACACTGAGCTCCAGCGCAGCCCTCGGTCTCCAAGACGATCGACTAGCCAAACCCCCTCCCATCCCGACCAAGGAAACACAGCACTTGAATGCCCAATGACCCACCCGCAAGAGAGCAAAGTTCCCTCTGTTGTCCAAAATGGAAGAGAAAGGGAGGAAGAAACTATGGAAGGACAAGGGAGAGAAGGGGGAAGGAAAGAAGATGTGAAGGACAACAGTTCTACGAAAACAAACACAGAGAACAAGACACTGATTGGTCAAAATGGCTGCCATTCAGAAACAACAATGCAAACTCCCTGTTTAGACGGACCGTTTGTCGTCCAAGGCTCCCTTGAGACATTAAACCCAGATGCAACAACAGACAGAGAGAAAAAAGAGGGAGAAAGACTGAGAGAAAATGAGGGAGAAAAAGATGCAGGGGAGGTAGAAAACCAACAAATGTTGGGAGACGAAAGAGAACGGACAGAGGGAGCAGTGAGAGATGAGAAAGAGGACCGGTCGTGTCTCCAGGTGGCGCTCCAGACGGAGGCGAACAGGTTGGGAGTTAACCCAGAAATGGATGCTTTTCCTTGGGCACAAAGCAGCGAGAGCTCCCCCTGTTTTCTGGACACGGATCACACCTCCAACCACTCTCCCTCCATCCCTGCAGTCATAATAACTGACCACGGTTTGGAAAGCCAACCTCAAACTTCTGAAGGCCCTGGCTCAGACCAGGGACTAGGCTGCCGACCGAGCCCCAGTTCTAGCCCTGTGCCTGGGACAAACTCCTCCAACCGCTCCCTCAGGAAGCTGTCGTCCTCCTCTGCCTCCTCGGCTGGTTTCTCCTCGTCTTGGGAAGAGTCGGAGGAGGATATTTCCAGTGATACAGAGAAAGGGGAGCAGCTTCTCAACCCTGCGGTCCTCACTTCTCAACAGAAAGCAGTAAGTAGAGCCAAGTGTGTGTGTGCCTGTATGACCTTTTGTCATTTTGAATGTCAATGACCTTTGGAAACTGCATTCGCTGGAATTGCCAAATATTCACAAGGGGAAAGTGTCGCTTTACAGGACCATACCAAAATGTTCTTTCTAGCTCTAGGAATGGCAATGTTGGTCGGTCCACCACTTTGCTCCAGACTGAAATATCTCAACAACTATCGAATGGATTGTAGTGAAATTTTGTAAAGACATTCATGGTCCCCAGAGGATGAGGCCTACTGACTTTGGTGATCCCCTGACCTTTCCTCTAGCGCCGCCAACAGGTTAATTGTTTTACATACTGTATCCTATGTAAAATCTCAACATTTTCTACATTGATTGGATTGTAGTAGAAAAGCACAAAGTTTGGTTCAGTACTAATTAGCCAATGCTAGCAGGCTAACACGCTAGCTAAGATAGGGAACATGGTACTTGATAAACATCAACATGTTAGCATTGTCAATGTGAGCATGTTAGCATGCTGATGTTAGCATTTAGCTCAAAGCACCACTATGCCTAAGTACAGGCTCGCAGAGCCGTTAGCATGGCTCTGGACTTTTCCCATTGATTTCATCAATGTATTGCATTTGATCATAGTTTTCAAATGCTACATTGTTTATTTTAATTTTGACAGCAAGTTCAGCTGTAATTAAATACAGAAAGACATTTTATATGTCATAGAAGTATTCACTTTTATGAAAAAGTGAAACGTTCTGTAATTTTCTTGGTAGGAACCTTGATATTTTTGATAATTTAAAAAAATCTGAAGATTTTGACAAAGGTCATGTCTCCAAACTTAAAACCTAACTAGTTCAGAACTGGTGATTTTGCAAGTAATTTTGGCAGATCTTGGAAAGAGTTTGTCTCAATGTGGGTCTCTGTTAATGATTATGCCTCAAAACGTGTGTATGTCAGTGCATGTGTGTGTTGTGTGTTTGAATGTGCCCGCGCATGTTGCTGGGTGCTCCTGTGTTAAATTTTCCAGAGTTCTCTGCCTGAGTAATGGTTGACATTCACAGTAACAAAGCTAGCTCTGTGCCCCGACCTGTGTGTGTGTGTGTTTGTGTGTGTGTGTGTGTTTGTGTGTTTGTGTTTGTGTGTTTGTGTGTTTGTGTGTGTGTGTGTGTGTGTGTGTGTGTGTGTGTGTGTGTGCAGGGGGGTTATTTAGTGTGTGGGTAATGTGAGGGTGTGTGTGAGGGAAAGCACGGCTGATAGAAAAAGGGAAAGCAAGAGAGTTTGCCAGTCACACACACTTAGGCTTTGCCTGCATTTGGAAGGCGTTCAAAGAGGAGGCTGAGGCCTGTTTGGGTTTGTGTGTGTGTAGGTGGGTGGGTGGATGTGTTTTTATATGTAGCCAGGATGAGTTCACAGGGCCATTTCACTTCTGCTTTGAAACACGATTTAACGAAGGATTGTATAACAACGTTTCTGAAACAATGTGTCCCAAAAGTGTCCCTTCTTTTAAAGACTAAACACTGCAAAACAAATCTTTTCTTTTAGGGTTTGTGGCTTAAGGAGGGATGTGCTATCTTGAATCATGTATGAGCTTTAAAACTAAGTGGTGTCCCCCATGAGTGTACAAGACTGCATGCAAACATTTAAATACTCATCACTCTGCAATCATTACATCTACATATTTCCATACATATTTTGAACATGTGGTCCTGCTAATCATTGGAACCTAATTTTCCATGTTTGCTTTCATTATGAGAGGAAGCAGCAACAGATTTCTTTTTAAATATTGTTGTGATTTATGAGACAGATATGCATATTTAATGGAATGACCCCTCCCTAAACCAATGTCCCAGCTCTTTCAGGTGACATGGATTCCAAACTATTTGTTTAAATGAATTTGGCTGATGGATTTGAATAGTGTTTGTATTGCTCTTTGCATATTTCCGGTCATTGTTTTTTGCTTAATCCAGGCAAAGAAACAGAAGGACGCTCCTGCTGGAGGTCGCAGCTGACTGAAGGAGGTTTATAGCCGCTAGTAAAAGTCTGGATTTCCCCCATCGTAGCACAAAGATGTCAAACATGCAGGTTATTATATTATTATGTTCTTGTCTGTAGCATTTCACAGCTCCTGATGCGTAGCGCTAAGGAAACCTGGTGTATGTATGCAAAAGGCAAACATGCAGAAACACATAAAGCATGCTTGCTTGTGTGGGAGGTGTGTAGGAAAGACGAGAGGGACAGAGAGAAGAGGAGTGATACTAAGAGAGGAAGAAAAAGAGTGAGCTTGAGAGTGGCAGAACGAGAGAGACAAAAGAAAGAGAGCGTGAGAGAAAAAGTCGTACAATGTTTACTGCATATTAGCCAGGTGGTTTTGACATGAAGGGAAACATATCTCTTCTTCTCATCGCTATTTATTGCAGGAGTGACTTTATATGCCATATAACATTGAACACTTTAAAGACATCATTCATACTCTGGGAAATACACAGAGGTATAAGTGAAGCTCTGGTAATACAATATACACACCAAGGTTGCAGAGAAAGATAGATGCGTGCTTGATGAAATTATAAGAATAATGAATTAATAAGTCTGCAGAATACATTTATCACAGTGGTACACTTACATTTTTTTAAAGAGCTCTGCGTTTTTTCTTTTTATCCTGACCTCTGACTTTCCCCTCCACGGTAGTTTTCATTCATTCATGCTCCTTCGTGTCATCAAGCCAAGTGTGCATGACACTTTCATTTTTTTGTATAATAAACACATCTGCGTTGCTACGGTCATCAGCTTTTGGATTATATCAACTCATTTTTGAAGAGTGTACACGCTTAAATGGATAAAGGCTGGAATCTGAACAGAGCCATATATAGACACTGTTTGGCTGATCTTTTGACTGCTGGGCTTCTCTCCAAGGTTAAAAGGCACACATGCACTGCCAGTGTTTTCCTAGTTCGAGTAAATTGGCAACAGAAAGGGCACCTGCAATAGATTGGCATCTGTGTTTTTTCTTCCTTCTACAAAATTTATGAGTTCTGGGGAATGAAAAGAGAAGAATCTTTCCGCAGCAGACTTACATCTTTGTTGAAGTGACACGCAGTTGTTTACTTTCTGTGTAATTTTACCTTGAAGCAAAAGCTCCACTGACATCAGTAGTTTCAAACTCAACAGCTACAGATGAAACCTCATAGAGATTCATGGAGATGCAAAACGTTCAATCACAAGATCTAAGACGGTAAAGAGTGTTTTGACAAAATCACCACGTCATCAAAACAACTAGCTGAATAGCGTTAAAACCATAGACTATATGTATATTATTAAAACTGAGGATTAACCAGATGGCTTGACTTAGAGTGTATTAGCATTCATGCTTACAGTTAACGACTGAATAGAAACAGAATTTACATTTATATTAGAAAACAAATGTACATCATTAAAAAATATACACTTATCTATATACACACATGCATCCATACGTGTATACTCATACATACACATTTACAAATACAACCATACACTTACATACAGCCTTGAAGACATTCAAAAAATGCCACAAAACAACAAAATACAACATGAGCAAACTAAAAAGAGAAAAACAAACAAACACAAACAACCAAACAAGACATCAGCTATCCATCTTAAGTGATGTACAAGTGGACTTGCTATTTGAATCACCTAATTTTTTTCATTAGTTTAACAGTTACTCCGTTAATCAGTATCTACAGATTAACCTGTAACTGACTTTAGCAATGAACTAATTTAACTTTATCATCAAGCTAAAAAAGGCCAAACATTTCCAGGTTCCTGCCGCTCAAGTATTACAGATTTACTGCTAATCTGTATTTTATATTACAATAAAATTAATTTATTTGTGGATAGACTTTTGTACTTACAAAATATGTCACCTTTTGCTGTGTTATTGGCTCTTTTTACAATTTTTCTTTTGACATTTTACAGTCTCAACAATCGTCAGACTAATTGTTATTTGCAGCCTTAAAAAACGGAACAGCATTTTTCACGCTCTCCACCTCCAGCTTTGATTCGTTATATATATATATATATATATATATATAAAATATATTAACTTGCTGTCAAAACCACGTGGGAGCTGCGCTTAAACTTGTACTATGTACACAAAACCCCAGCATCATGTTTCACCTTTTCAGAAAGATTGATGAAAGAAACTGAAGGTAGCGGAGCAGAAGCTACAGTAGAACGGAAGTGGGGCAGAGTTCATGAAGGCCTCACTATGAGAGCATGATAGTGATGCAGAAGGTGTGGTGTTACTTATGCCGTCTGTACTTAGAGCGTTTTTGGTCTCATTTGGATACACCTGTTGGTCCTTGAAAAAATGCATCCATTATATAAACAGATGTGTCTTTTGGAATGCAGACTGCACCCATACTGAGAAACACACTCTCACTTATGGAAACACCGGCACACCCTCTGAACACAGCACATAGTTGCACTCTGCAGAACAACACACTGCTGCATGCACACCGTTTTTTTCTCTAACTACCATACAGGTAACTGCAACCAAGGTCACACTGACTCACATCAATGTTTTTTACGATCATTTGAAATGCGGTCACGCACTGACCCAAACATTAAATCTTCACCAGCTCGTGTTCATCCGACCGTGAATCTGAGCTCATCTCCGACACCCAAAAAATTATATTTTTGTGGTGGATGGGACTAAAACTCATTTTTATGTCCTGAACTGTAACTCATGTGGGTCGGCACAAAAAGTATCACCACACACACACACACACATTCTGAGACACACACACACACGCACACACACACTGTGTTTGCACTGCAGTGGAAAATCTTCACTACCGCGGCGGCAGGTTGCTTAGCGACTCTGTGACGTCAAACCGAGTTTCCCTCTCACAGCTGTATGCATGTGTGTGTGTGTGTGTGAGAGAGAGAGAGACAGAGAGAGAGAGTCTGTAAGTTTGTTTGTGTGTGTGTGTGTGTGTGTGTGTGTGTGTGTGTGTGTATGTGTGTGTTACAGAGTGCCTACTTGGTTTACTGAGAGAGGGGAATCACCGGTCAGTTCTTCATTTGGTGTTATTATGTAAGGTTGCTGGTAAGAGTGTGTGCATGTGCGTGTTCGAGCACCCCGCCACCCCCACCCCCCCGGCCAGTTACGGAAGCTGACATTTTTTGGGTGAAAGAGTAGTCTTAGTATGGGATCCAGTGCAGAAGTGTGGTTTCACATGGTTTCAGAGCTGTCAGAGCCTCACTGGGGAAACCCTACTGGATACATGAATGCAAGTGTTTGTGCAGAAAAAGGGATTTATAGTGCGACTCATACATTGGAGATCCACAGATTGCATTTCGAAATGTAACGGCTATTTGAACAGAATTTTTCGAGACTTTTTGGTTCATTTCTGTGCTTATTTTATACATCAGATTCGATAGTTGCATTTTAGCATGACCATGCATTTTAAGGTTATTCTGCTTATTAGTGAGCAAGAGAAGCAACGCCCCAAAAACGATTCTGTTTAATTTAATTTTGAACGTTTCGTGGTTTGCGGCTAGATCTAAAGTTAGATGTGCTCTTTAATGTTCCATAGTGACCTCAATTTAGAAACATGTCTTCCTTATCAGACAACAGTATTTAGTTACAAAAACACTGAACAGCCACATCACAAATATCTAACCCTTTTTTTTCGTCTTTTAGGCGTCCGCTTTTCTTGCCCTTTTGTGGCCGCCAATTTCGCAAAGCACTTTTTTCCACTGGCCATCCTTGGTTTCTAAGAGATTTATGATGCACTCTGCAAGCATCTCATGCACGCTGTTCAGCCTGCATTACACTCCCTGCAGTTTAATTTTGTCTGCGCGTGTGGTGTGTGTGTGTGTCGCTCTCAGTCTAAACTTTGCAGACTCAGGCAATTGCAATATTTGTATCTGCAAGGGGACCTTGTGGTGAGCGATATCAGACTTGCTGTTTCCTCAGTGCTTCTCCGTTGAAAACATCAGCATGTATCAGTGTTTCCCCTGCTTCTTCACATTACACATTTGTAACCCAGAGTGACCCTTTGCCACTCACCACCACGCCTCTTTTCATTCCTCCCTGCATGCAAATGAGCGATATCTGGTTGCCCTAGGTAACCCTAGTTCTCTTGGTGAAAAATAATTTCCTTACATCTACGCATAAGGTTAACGCCCTTTTCAATACTAAATGTGATACAATTTAATAAATACCTTGTCTTGCAAATGTGCAAATGTATGTTGCATAAAAACATATCTGCAGATGTTGAAAACCGTGATGCACATATCTGTAAGATACTAATCAGGAGGTCAATAGAAGCTCTTTGCTTCAGTGCTTCTTTTTTGATCCGTGCTCTGTCTGTTGTTTACAGAGGGCAAGGCCTTTTTTTTTTTTCTTTCTTTAGTTTGTAGTCAGCGGCGGATGTGGAAAATACTGTCGCTGAGGCAAGCGGCAACCCCCCCACTTCCTGTCTGTAAGAAGTTCCTTCTCTTACCATTTCCTCTCTCTCTCTCTCTCTCTCTCTCTCTCTCTCTCTCTCTCTCTGTGTCTATCTCTCTATCTCTCTCTCTCTCTCAATGGAAACTTGACTGTTTTTCCTGCTCTCCTCTTGTCATCCAGCTGGTCTGGGGATAGAGATAGGAGCGACAGAGAGACTGCGGGAGAGCAATGAGCCAGAAAAAGATGAGGGAGCAACAGAGAGGCTGACTTTGAGGGAAGTTTTAGGCAGAAAGAGAGAGAGAGAGAGAGAGAGAGAGAGAGAGAGAGAGAGAGAGAGA
>CALSBV010012075.1:803019-819554 GCA_943590825.1 Bovichtus diacanthus | reverse complement strand
CAGTATAGGATACCCATGTGTATGCTTGTGAGTGTGTTTACTGTTTTTTTTCTTTGTTTTTTTATACATAAAAACAGCATTATATTTTGAAATGAATCCATGTTTTAGTTGGAGAAAGCTCCAGACTTCACATGTATACAGACACCAGAAGTGGGCAGACCTGGGTGAACAAAGCTTGTGTTGTTTTTTTCCCAGAACGGTTATCTAAGCAGGCTGAAGGAAATCAGAGACACTCTGGATATCTCCCCATTCTTCAAAACCCACGAGGTAAAGACAAGGCAACTCCAACTATAATTTACTTAAAACTGTCATTTATAAATTGACCAAAAATGGCAAAAATAAAACATTATTCAAGAAGAAATGATGTGACAAATGTGTACGTTTGCAATGTCATGTATATTATGTAGTGTGCGTGTGTGTGTTTCAGTGGATGTACAGTAGCTTTGTTGTTTGTGAGATAAAATGCTAAGACCCGTTTTCAAGTTTCATAATGCAAAGTGCAAAGTCAAACTGTTTCACTGCCCCCTAAATTACTGCCATTTATTGATTTTGTAATTAAGTGTGAGCTAGTGACATTAACTCTATCGAGCAAACACAACAGTGCACATACACATACAAGTGTCGTCATGGAAATTGGAAAGTAGCGACCGCCCTGGCCACACATGTACACGTTTAGTTTCACACTCACACACACAAACAAACAAACAAACATATCAGTAGACAGAAATGTAAGAAGTTGGTGTTACAAAACAGGAAGTGAGATCATGTTTTTGAGTGACACAAACACACGTAAGTTGAGGTAAAATAAAGAAAGGAAACTGTTTTAGTGATTATTTCCTGTTTTCTTATTCGTCCCATTGTCTTGCTGTGTCTCTGCAGGTGATTGGCAGCTCCTTGTTATTTGTTCACGACAGTAAGGGGCGGGCCAAAGTCTGGATGATCGACTTTGGGAAAACCACACCTCTTCCTGAGGGGGACGAACTAACCCACCGAGCATCATGGGTAGAGGGCAACAGAGAGGATGGATACCTTTCTGGACTTGAGAGTTTGGTGGACATCATTTTATCCATGGCGAACTCTGAGACTTGAAGTCTGAGGGTTTAAAAATAAATAATCCAAGTGAACATTTGGACACACAGCAACCACTTCCATTCATTCTTCCTTTCTCTCGGGAACACTTTGGACTTCCTCAAGGATTCCTTCACAGACATTTGTCCTTAAACCACATCATCCCATAACAATGTGTGGCCAAATCCATTCATGGATGCAACCTTTCTATTCATATTCTTCGGATTCGATCCTTATACCTTCAAGGGGCAGGCCGTAATAGGCCCGTTTCACAGCAAACATTTTAACTATAAACATTAAACCTATTTTTCTTTTCTGCTATGACGTCAAAATGTCTGCTGTGAAAAAGGATTCTTTGTTTCACATACAATATACTTGCAAGACAACCTCTAAACTAAATAAATTCTCTTTAAACCCCCAAAAATGTAGGTTGCCTAATCCAAATGGAATGCTAAGGCTGGTGATATTCAATAGTGTTGTTATTGTAAACAAACAAACAAACAAACATAAAAAGACCAAAAACAATGATGTGTTAGTTTGTCCCTCAATATCTGCCCAGCCTTTCTGTGGCTCTCATCCCCAGGCCCATGTATTACTGCTAAAGGTAATAGCAGGATCAGGAATATATGGTTGAATTTTTTTAAAACACAAAATATTTTTTTAGAATAGCTGGGCACTGTAGATTTTAGCAAACGTTACTCAAACAGGAGTAAATACTGCATTTGTTCCGCTGACACATTCATGCATTCACACACACACAAACTCACACACACTTGACCTCCATGCCAAGTTTTGTGAACCGACTGACAGAGCGAGCTAAAGAGCTGCTGGTGGCAGTGAAAAAAACAAAAACAAACCGAACAGTGCCCATGATCATTGTAATGTAGGAACATGTCACCCAGTGCAACAGTGTGGCCACTGATGGGCGTTCTGTAATGTGTGTTTTTGGACAAAGATGGAGCACTTTATCAGGCTTTGGATACACAGACAATAGTTGACTATAGGATCAATTAATTGTTGGTTTTGGTCGTTTTTGTGGGATTTGTTGATAATAAAAATTAAAGAAAGAAAGAAAATATCACCAGAATTAAGCATTTAAAGCCACTATGTGTGTAATTTGAACATTTCTGACTTTGGCGCTCCCAAGTGGCAGCATCAAAAAAAGATACTGTTACTGTCTCATTTTTCTACGTTATGCTATCCTAATTTGAAAGATTAGACTGCAATCCCATACATTGTTTTGCATGTAGTTGCTTTAAAAATGCAAGTTAAAAACTCCCATATTTGGGTACACCCCAGATCTCATGACTTGTAAACAGTTATAGTCCTTTTAGTCTGATTCCAACCTGACAGATGTGAATGATCTCCATTCAGTCGGACTTAGACTGTATTTCTTCCTCGGCCTATTTGAACTCAATTTTATTGGATTTATTGTCTGTTTGACCACAACTTCAGCACATTGCCCTTTTGTTTTAAAAAACAATCTGCACTTGATTACATTTCCACTGTTAGACACTGTACAGTTGAGTGTGTTTTACATTGGATAACTAGTCTTTTCGCTGTTTTTAACCTGTGTTTAACCAGCCACACTTAGAATTGACATACCGTAGGTTGGTCAGTGAGGTTTTTCAGTGGCAGCCATGTTTGCTCCACAATAATCTGGCTATTATGTGGAGCTAAATTATACATCTCACAGCAGTTTCAGTATGTTATGGAGGCCATTGTTTCATATGTAACATTTCTGCAGCCAACATGGCGTCCATAGTACTTCCCTGGCCAAACACTTCTCACCCCCGTTACACTTTTTGTTGTAATTGTTCACAATGTACAAAAAGATTTATTATGTTTGATGTAGTTTTTGTAACATTATTTTAGTGTACTCAAATCCTGTGGAACACTTACAGCCATGAACAATCTTATTTAAGCTATACAGTGCCTTGACATTACAAAGCCAAGTCAGACAACTGAAAATATGTTCTTATTTGAAATATTATGACTTTTCTCCTAGTCTTAACTGTCGGTTTCTGTGCGTAGTCTTGGGTGCATGTTTATTATCCTCTTTGGGCTTCATTTGTATTTCATTCTGTTTTTATTTATAACATTATATTATGTTTAAAGTTTTTTTTTAGTTAATGGGATACTGTGACATTTAGAATTTTGGGCTTTTATGTTGTTTTGTCTTCAAGCATGTGTTACAGTATGAGTGAAAGTCAAACTGTGGGGCAGGTCTCTGACATTGTGGATATTATTCAAAACATTGGATATGGCTATAGAAAAGATTGATGATGTTCAGATAATGATACCCATTTATTTTAATGGAAAATGCAAACATTGACTTCGCTGGGCAGATAAGGGAGAGAAATATGTCTCATAATGTAACAGGTTCTTGATGAACAATAAAAACTAAATAGTATGTAGGTTCCACTCTACTATATATTTAAAATGGCGTTGTTTTCACTTGATGTTTGCAGTGACAGTAGACGCAGAAAGAGGCTGATTAAAATGTCATGCAGTGCCTTCTTAAAGGGATAGTTTGACATTTTGGGAAATATGTATGCTTAATATTTTGCCAAGAGTTAGATGAGAAGATTAATACCAATCTCATGCCTGCACGCTAAAAATGAAGCTTTCAACAGCAGCTGCTTAGTTTCATAAAGACTGAAAACGGGAAAACAAAACCAAGTTTCTTGATCAAACATTAAATATATAACGTGATAATTAGTGAGCTTTAGGGACCTGTAGGCAGATTACATACCTTTGGACTGAGGTTAGTTGTTTCCCCCTTTTTCCAGTCTTTTTGCTAAGCTAACCAGCTGCTAGCTGTAGCTTTATTTTGAAAGGACCGATAAGAGCATGGTGTCACCTTTCCCAAAATGATCAAATATTCCTTTAGAACCAACCGTCTTAGCTATTGCTTTTGCTCCCCAATGTGCACTTACGGTTGTTTGTTAGTAGGTATTATATTGTTCTGGTTTTGCCGGCTTGTGTATTTATTTGGATTGTTCCTTTAAAACAAAGTGTGTATTTGGTGAACAAAAATATCCTGCTTACATGTGTGACTTCTGTGGATATCTGGGATCTTATTATAGAGGTCTGAGCATCTCTCTATGAAATATCAAATTATCAGTCAAGAGTTTGAGCAATCGGCACTAAAACTTGTAGGTAAATAGTTTTGAACGACACGGCTCATAGTAATTTATCCGCAAGGACACAACCCGTTTGTCCTGACCTGAGAAAGCCCACAGTGACCCCCATGCTGCTGCTGCTGCTGCTGCTGCTGCTGCTGCTTGGCCACATTAATTGCCGTGTTTGCATGGGGGTCATTTGCCATTCAAATCACACCTGTCCACAACAGCAGCATCCGGAGCTGGTGGGGAAAGAGAAGAACACGATTCAGCAGCGGAGTGTGGAGAGGAAGGTGAACTCTTTAGGGTCTTTTTGAACAAGCAGCTTCTACTGTGCACATTTCAAGAGATGTTTCACTTTTTCTACTCTTACTTTTGTGCACTTTTTGTTTTATCTAATTAATATTTTTTTTAAATACATGCTATACTCAAAATGTCCCACAAACAATACTCTTTAGATTTGGTATATCTCCACATGACAAGAGTTTTAGTATCATTAAGCCTTACAGACAGGGGTTGTTCTTTATCTCCCCTAGTTTAGATCATTTATGTGAAAACTAGGTTGTTATAGACCCACATTTGACTATGTCCGCTACAGGCCGTTTGACAGGAGATTCATTCACTTAAGAGGACTTGAGTGAGCTCATTTAATCTGGAAAATAGTTATAACGTCCTTTACGTAATGCAATATAACATGTGCTGTGTGGATCTGTGGCGCACTCTGCTGTCACTTTAATGACACTGCAGAGAGACAATCGTCTCAAAAACTCAAAGTAAGGACCCAAATTTACATTAAGACAGGATTTAAAAAAACTTTTTTTTTTTAAAGGGGACATTTAACGCTAATTTTCAGGTTCATACATGTCTTTTGGGTTTCTACTATAACATGTTTACATGCTTTAATGTTAAAAAAACTTTTTTTATCAGTCTGAATATACCTGTAATCAGCCTTTTAATGAGCCTGTATGTGACATAGGAAGGGGAGAGAAATCTCAATGGCTTGTTAAATCCCATGTTTTATAATCTAGGCAGTGTAGAGTGTGATTATTTCAACTAGCTTGTTTTACTTACACTTACTGAAGAACTATTCTTGATGGGCTTGCTCATACCTAAAATTATGAATGAAATGCTGCTGATTCTAAAAAGGTCTGAAACATGCAGGCATTGAAAGGTTTACAGAAATGTGCATTATAGCTAACACACTGAAGGAAATGTTTTTAGTCTCATTTATCTTTTTTAGCTGCTAGGGTGCCTATATATGAACTCATGAAACCTAATGATAAGAAAAGTACTAGTAGAAACTGTTAAAAAGGCGCGCCTAGTCTTGCGTGAATAGGGTGGAGGTCACGAGACAAAGCTACAACTCAGGGTCGCAACAGCAGCACGCACCTACTGCCAAAGGAGGGACTCGTGTTGCCAAGAGGCGTGGACACGCCTGTGCACCACCCAGAAACCAACAAAGAAGATCATGAAAAGGTGAGTTTATCCACAATATGACCCCTTTAATTATTTACTGGGGAATCTTTTTTTAGACTTGTAACTATTTATAGATAGTGCAGTTGTGCTTTTTATATTTTCCTTTTATTACAGTTATTGCTTTGATGATATTTAATTGCCAAATCATAACATTTTTCATTCATTCGTGATAATTTCTTCTGTTAATTTATTAGCAATAACAATCAAATCAGACCAGTGTTGGGGTGCTGTCCTCGTACTAACGACAGCAGATGGCAGCAGAGGCCAATTCTAAAGGTCAATATTTGTATAGTTGGCACGTGTGTTAGTTATTGCCTCTGCTTATAGGCCGCGTGTATCTTGTAAAACTGGATTTCAGGCTTTGGGACGCAGCACAAACCTGCTCTTTGTTTTTCATTCGTGATGAGCCAATGAGACGCTTCGGTTCAGCCTCACCTCCTGTCAACAGACGGCAAGGACCAATAGGAGCAGAGCATTAGCAGGAGGGCGGAGAAAGACCAAAGTCGTGCATGAATAAAGTTTAGTAAAGCAGCTTGGTGAATATCTGCGTACTATACAACCTCCTACGATGTTGACATGAGGTCAGATTAGATTTGAAGGACATTTAATGATTCCTGTGGAGAAACTGAAAGGAATAATGCATGCACATCTTTAAAAAAAAAAAAAGAAGGAAAACAAAGCACAATAATTAAAATGCACGTACTGCTTTAATCCTGTGCAAAATGTGCTTATGTGTCCCAGCATTAGAGCCTGCTTGTGCTGAACAACAGTGAGCGTATGAGTGGGTTGAGTCAATGCACGGCTCTGGTTGGTAAATAGGGTTTGACCTCGTGGGAGAGAGAGAGAGAGATAAATAGAGAGAGAGAGAGAGACATACATACACACACACACACACACACACAGGATTACGGTTGACAGCAGCAGGGAGGAGGGCGACCGACTCACAACCTGCAACTCTAGCAACAACTAACAACTGTGCCTTGTGCAAAGAAAGCCCCACGTGAACGTGCTGTTATATGCATTTATACTAAATAAAGGTTAGTTTGACTCGCGCTTATTTTTGTTGACCTCGTCTGACAGAAAACAAGCGTAGACGACAACTGCTGGTGAGTATCAAACATGCGGACACTAATGACCACGCATTAGCTGTTAAATATGCTCATTGAGGTAGTATTCTTCGGTTAGTCCTGTTATTGTCCCGTCACTTCGACCTCCACCCGGCTCAGTAAATCCTCTGCTGCGCGCCGAGTCTGCTGACGTGCCTGCCGCCCTCATGGCTGCCCTGTCACTTCTGTAAACTTTACTTTACTTTACTTTACGTCGACGTAACGGTGATTCATTCAACTAACATTTAAGTGTTTATTAAACCTGCTCCCTTTTTGTTCATATTAGTATTTGTTTTAAGCAGGCGTAATGCTGTCTTACATAATTGCCTGTTCGCAGCGTGGCACTCGTTTGTTGTTGCTGTCTCGCGGCTACACGCCCACGAGGAAGATTATAATCACAGATTTTCAAAACACCTGGCTTAGTTTGAAAGATTTGTGTGCCGTGGCTTTCATAAAGTGAAGTGAAACTAGTGCCTAACTGCACTGAAGGTGTATTAATGACTCTTACGTCTGGAATATATGCTGAGTAGTCGGCTCACTTTGATGACACCATTTGTAAAGTAACTCCATATGCTACTACCCTGTGGCATAAAAGATAGTCAAACATTTGCATTCATCTTTGATTTAATTACAGTTAAGCTTCACCTTAAAACCATGTTGATAGTTTCAAGTACTGAAGTAAATGTGTACTTAATCTTTACACAGGGTGTTGTGTATACTGTATATCTGTACAAACGTTTAGGGTGACCGTAAATCCACTAATGGGGAAAGAAGGCTGTTGACTAACTGACACATTCACAACAACAATATGTTTTATTTATGCTAACTATCTCTTTACATACAGTAATTAATCATATGCATGTATACATTTTCACAGCATGGGTGTAGAGAGTATGTGAAGGAATTACTTGAAATTTGATATCTATATTAGAGCCTGACTATATATATATATATATATATATATATATATATATACACACACACACACACACGCACGCACGCACACACACACACACACGCACACACACACACAATATGTTTGAGGTGATTTCCTTTACATCGTTAGTCCATTACAGCACTGACAAGTTTATTTATTATTTTTAACTGATAGTTGCCACTCTGTTGTGGCCAATACTGATATGATAACTGTCAAAATTAACCTTGCAAAATAATTCATCCAAATTAATCTATCTGCCTGTCACAATATTATACTTTCCGTGTTTATTAATAGTCACTGAAGAATCACAGTTATAAGGCTTCATGTTGTCGGACATAAATAAATGATCATAGGAAATTCCAACAATAATGGTTTACTTATTCACTGGAGGCCACCGACGTACCCTGCATCCTTTACCTTACATGTTTCAGTACGCGTCTGGGTTTTAGTACAAGTTTTTATCACAAGGACTGTTTTTAATTGGGTGATTTATTACTCTCCTCTATAATGTAGTCTAGAAGGAAACATGGTTTTCTTCACGTTTCCCTTGTCGGTGGTGAATCACCAGAGCACAGTAATGGGGGAAATATTCCTACTTTTGGCAGAGGATCAGTATTGAAGGGCAGTGACTGGAGGCTTTCAGCATTCAGATATAGACACACACTCAGGCTGCGTTGCCTGGCTATTTTCATAGCAGTGAGTCAACAGCTTGTGCAGGGACAGCAGTGGAGCCCAGACAACAACTGAGGCTTAGGTAGCTAGGTGTGTGTGCGTACGTGCGTGTGTGTGTGTGTGTCAGCCATACAATACCCTGATAATCACACTCTGGGCTTTCACAAATACCTTGTAGCGACCTCTCGCCCACAGGGCAAAATTTGGCCTTTTAGTTCTCTTCTCCACTCCTTGTTACAAGTGTCCTCTCCTCTGTTTCTGATAGGTGACTGTGACACAATGCACTGACACAGAGGAAGAAAGAAGCTTGTAAACATTTACTTAGGCAGCACACCCACATTGACAAATGGGAAGTTGCTCAATCGATAACATTCAGCAATAAACAGTAACTTCTTCCCAATAGTATGATATTTTGCAAGTTGAACATATTCAACAGCGTTCACATCTCTGAATCCTGCGGAATTGCACGTTTTACATTTTAAGTATGTTGTTGTGAACCATGCCTGCAGCACAGGATTAAATATTTTTCATGTACATTTGCATTCTGCAGCTCTGTGTGCAGATTTGTGTTGGTAGCGTCTTTGCCTCGGTGCAAACTTCCTACCTAAATTCCCAACCTACTGGAAAATCATGCCAGATCTTGCGGCAATGCTAAGTTGACTCAACATAGAACTGTGATAACCGTTACAAAGAACACTTTTTTTATTGATATTTGAAACATGCAGATACCTGCAGCATTACTGCAGTCTATGCACTGTGTATTTGCAAAGCACTGACTTTTAATCGTTCTTCTTTGGGTCCAAAGACAATCATTTCAGTTTTTTCTTTGTTTAACTGGAGAACAATTTGGCACATCCGACCATTCATTTGTTCGATGCACTTACTCAGTACTTGTACGGGAACATAGTCACCCGATGGTATTGTATTATACGATACATCTTCATATAATGATGGTAAGATATTTTGTTGTCTGGTGAGAGCATGTTGATGTAGAACAGAGGATGCCTGAGAATGAACCTTTAAAAGTTAAGACCCTCAGAGATGGTCCAGAGTGTTACCCCTCCATCGTGCGTTGGCTCTGTCGCGTGCTGAGTCAGCCCGTTGTTGTCCAGAATATAACACAGTTCTTTACTGCTGCTATCCTGTGGGTTGTCACCACAGAGAAAGAGATGCTTCTGTTAATTATCGTCCTAGGGAAAATGAATAATAATAAGGAAACACCTGGACATAAATCAGAAAATACCTAAAATATGATGCAAATCAGTGCTTGTAATGTTTTATTTAAAAAAAAGCTTGGGCTGTTGGTTCTTTGCCAACAGCTGATCTTAAGTCCACCGTCAGAAAACACAGAACAGCCCTAAGGCAGGACAGATGACCCACTTTCTGACTCCGTGTGTTTATGTGTGTAGCAGCACACACACACACATTCACATACTGCTTCAGCAATGGCTTTTTCCATTGGCCTGAATCCCAGCTGAGCTGGAGCCGTTGAAGCATGTCGTCACACCTACAAAACAGCACCTCTAAGACACACTAACAAAAACACTCTCGAATAGTGAGGAATGTAGTCGGAGCGCTGTTGTTCAGATGAGAGTTGTAGAGATGAATTGATCTTTTACGTGTGTCCTTAATGGACCTTGAGATATGCTCACAATCATCATCATCACAGTTAGTTATTTATTAAAAGATACACCAGATTGATTCTTGGAAAGGAATGGTGGAGTATGTTGAGATAGGCTTTTTAATAGAAAACAATCTCAAAGTCATATCAGTTGCAGAGAAAGATTGGGAGAGGTAAAATGTAGCGGCAAACCTTGTACTTGAACCAAACATGTGCACTCACATTCACTCATGCACAGAAATAGCTGGAACGGGCTACAGCCAACTCTGAAACTCCTCCCTCCTAGTTTCCAGTGACATTTACACATCCAGGCCTGGACCACATACACATATCTGCACAACACACACACGCGCATGCATGGCATACCCCTTTCCTTTCTTTTGTGTGTGTGCGTGGTGCTCACACAGGGATTGGAGGTCATGGGTATTTTTAAACAAAGTTTCAATGTCACGTCAAGATGTGACAGCTGTGTGTTATTGTGAGTGTGCATGTCTCTGTTTGGCAGCAGAATGTGTGTTGACGACACTTTTATTTCCCTTTTCATTTGCCTTCTTGTCCATCTGTATGTCTTTGTCTCTGCTCCTCCAATCTTTTCTGACAAGCTAATTTTTGTATTGTCGGTGAACAGTATGTACCTCTTCATGCTACCAGACCTACTATGTTTGGAAAGAGATAGGATAACTAACAGTGATATTCGTTTCTTTTTTTCTGTCCTTCTCTCAGTTTCTAGTCCATCATGGCAGGTGATATGATATTAGTGATGCGAGGCTTGGCTAAGTTGAGCCAGGCTGTTGTAGAGACTCAGAGCAGCACCTTGCGCAGTGGCACTGGTAAGTTCAACATAACAGCTTATTTCCTAAAATCTAAAAAGTTTCAGCATTTGTCTTGGAGCCGCTCTTCACTGCATTGTTAGCAATCAGTCAGTGTTCTGCATCAAAACCTTAACTAACGTGTGCATTATGTCACATGATGACTAGCTTGTGATTAGCTTTACACATTTGTTGAAAAGTAAATGCTAACAAAAATGCTAACAAGCAGAAATAATTGATATCGTATTTTTTTCCTACATTGTAGCCTGTGTATACAAATACATAGCTATAATTAAAAACGTTTTTAAACATGAGTGGTAACTGCATTAAAACCATTAAGTTAGCTAGCCTGCTAACTCCAATACAATACACTTTAAACTTGGCTAGCACTAATTGAAAGGTAACGTTAGCAAAAATGCTAGCATGCTTAAAGACTTGATACTTCAGGAATTAGTTTCCACTGAACATGAAAGCAAATTATTCTATAAAAATAAAAGGCTACACAATTAAAAGTCACATTATACTTTTTTTTCAGTTGTAAAAGGGAATTTTAACCTGGCTAGTAAGCCAGAGTTACGTTTAGAGAAATGGTAATACAACTTCCACGTTATTGGGATTTCCTGGTTGATGGCATTTAGCTCTGAATTTCCTTTTTATTACCAAGCACTTATTTTAAGCAGAAACACTAATATGTTTACTGTATAGTTGATTAGTGGTAGTAGTAGTTAGCTAATAAATCTAATAATAATAATATCTTTTTTTAATTGTACCCCAGGGGTCTCGGGAGTTGGTGCTGCAGTCCAAAGTGTCCAATCAGCTGCTGAGCAAGGCCTCTCTGCCGCTATGATGAAAATGCAGGTGTGTGTAGGTGTATATGTAAACACTACTGTGTAAATTGGCTGCTGTATTTCACTTTGATTGACAAGAGAATACTATGAGTATGTTTTCATTTTGTAAGAGTCTTCATGCATGTTTCTGTCCAGGAGCTGACTGGCCAGCAGCAGACCTCTTCATCAGAGTCAGAATTTGACTTTCCTCAGGATGACAGTGCATTCGCAGCTTCAGAGTTTAGGGAGGAAGGGGTGGACTTTGCAGTGGATCACAAAGGAAGTAGTTATGAGAGCGCAGCAGCAGGAGCGAGCCATGTCAGTGGCAAACAGTCGTTGTTTGAGGGATACAAAGATCCCAGCAAACAGTTTAGTGGACAAACCAGATCTTACCACCAAGATGCCAGGTATAAATACTCTTTTACTCAATTGCAGTCTATGGTATACATCTTTTTGCTGCTGTTTGTAGGATAAAGGTAATCCCTTTTCTTTGGTTGTGGCAGACATTTTTACAGCCACAGTCTAAACAGGCATTTGTGGGGTCAACTATACTGTCAGCATCAGCTCAGGAGCTACCATCAGGACCCGCCCACAGTTGGAGGGCTGACTGCCGAAGACATCGAAAAAGCAAGACAGGGCAAGAAGGTTGAGATCAAATCACACAAACAGATGGTAATTCTTGTTCCTCCGTTCCTATTCTTAAACACATAGACATTGATGTAAACATGTACCTTTCCATACACTTTGACATTTTATTAGAAAGGTGTCTTTACTGGTCTCTCTTCTTTAGCTGAGTGAGAGAGCCAGAGAGAGGAAAGTGCCAGTGACTCGACTCGGCAGACTGGCCAACTTTGGAGGTAGAGTAATACAACTATAACAACTCTGTGTTACACTGAATGTTGGCTATTCATTTGATGTTTATCTGACTATGTCTGCAAGTACAACTTTCAGTCTTTTTCTGTGGATACATAGAGGTAAATCTGTGCAGTTTCTCACAAAAAGTCAGTAAGATAATAATTGTAGTGTATAGAAGAGTATTCATGGTACCTACTCCTAAATTAATATTATGTGGTTGGTTAGCTGCAAGATGTCACAAAGTTTTAAAAAAAAAAAAAAAAATAGCCTATGTTAGTTAGTGCTTGTAATGTGACATGCAATTCTCTGTGAAGTTCTGGAAACTTAACCTTGTAATCTGTCTACTACCACCCTCTCACTATGCTGGGGCCACTGGGTTCAGGCCAGGCGGTGTTGTTGTGCCAGCACATGTCCTTCTCAAAGTCTAATGTCAAAACAACACCACTGAATGTATAGAACAGCATGAACAGATATATTTAAATGCCAACAAAAAACAAACTACATAGAGTTAAAAGAAAAACAGAACATACAGGAACATGAGTTTTTGTCAAGTGTCAGATCCTGGACTTGCTCTTAACCAAAAAAAACATTAAGTGTCTAGCCCTTATTATTGGCCTGTGAGATAAAAACACTCCTTGATGCTCAGCCACAGACTGAGAAAGTGTACAGCAGCAGTTGTAATAACATCTGTTTGCCTGCAGATTGTTGTGTGTTAGTTAATCTTCTGTTTGATCATGTTGCCTGTTCTCTAAGCCTATTAGCTGTGACATACAAACACAAGAATGACTGCCAGCACGATATGAAAGTATATCTCAAAATGACAGAAGAGTTAAATGGTATACTACCAGAATTCCAAATGGAAATAAAAAAAATTGTGCCTGGAAAAAGATGAAAGGTTACTTACTGTACATGGCGTGCAATTTGTGATTAATTTTTTGGTCTTATTTATCTGGCAACCATTACTGATAAATATGGAATGTGATATTGACATGTCCGCACATAAAGGCAGGTACAGAGATTTGGGTCTCCCTAATCTCAAAGTCACATCTAGACAGGATGTTATTTCAGAGATAAACTTTATTCAAAGGCTAAAACACACATTCAGACAAGCTCATAGAAAGTCTCTCAACTAGCTAGTTTCACAAGACAGATCAGAGCTTGTGAATCAGCAGCTTGTAGCTTCATATCAGACGGATGTTGGATAAGTTTATAGGTGGCGTAAAGTTGAACGGAGAAGCTAAAAGTACAAAGTGAGGCTAAACAAACTGTGTACAAAAGTGAACACAGGACAGTGTCTCGGATTGTACCGGCAGGACTGCCAACAGAAATGACACAGCAGGATATAGCCGCAGCTCATACCAAACAAATGGGACTTACACAGGCTACAATGAGACGCAAAAGGCAGGGCCGAGTTGATTCAGCATGTTGACAGTGGTAACATTTAGAAGGTGTCGGAGAAAGTACTGGAAGGAGGGGGAGGAATGTGGCCTCTGTCTGTCCTTCACTCTCCTGCAACTTGTTGACAAATTATTCTTTTCACCTGGTCATGTTTTAGTCACAGCTGTGAGTGGAGATAATAAATAAATAAATACATTTTAGGCAGTTTAGGTGAGGGAACAAGCAGCAAAGTGATTTATAGAATTATAAATCCGTTGGCGTTTTTCCTGGCAACAGAGGTTATAGCTACCTTGTTTGGCTCTTTGTCTTTGTTGATGTTGCAAGTGGAGCTGATGTGATGCAAGAAAAATTTCCGATGATCCAACAATTGTTAATATGAGCAGATGAGTGATATCATTTCTATGTGCTCTGTTGGATCGACAGTGCAGCTGTTACAGTTCTGTCATTTCACACTGCCGAGTTGACCAAGCGCTCACCTGCCCGTGTTTTGCTTGCATGTGTTATTTTGATGGGAATAGCATTCTTCATGTTTCTTCATGTATTTAAACGCACCACGTCATTACATGACAGGAATGACTGTGTGATTTTATGTCTCTGTCTGGATGTGTCGTTATGATGAACAACTATCCTTTTGTTTGTTTGTTTGTATATTAGGCCAATCCACATTCATTGTGTTGTTCTTCTGGCTGTCTGTGTGTTTTCACCAGGTCTAGCTGTAGGTTTGGGGATTGGAGCTCTGGCAGAAGTTGCCAAGAAGACCATCAGACATAATGCAACAGGTAACACAGACGGACACAGAAACCCACCAACACTTGCTCACACAGTTAGCCTTTTTACCAAATGCCTAAGTTGTACATGTAAACAGCTATGTTAGCTTAATTTTTTGGTATTTTTGTGGGACTCGGCTATTACATTTCTGTGCTAAAATGATAAAATATTCAAGTCTGATAGCAGGTCATTACTATCTAGGATAGTGAATAATGCACATGGCCATAGACAGAAAAAATAAGGATTTTAATGCTCTAACAGAGTAGTTATAGGCATCTGAGAGTGTTGTGCCTGTAAGGACAGGTATTTCAGGTTGTTTTTATTATGAGATTTTGCAACTGCGTTCCTGTTGAATGGCACTTCTGTAAAAGCTAGCATCTTTTTTCAGTACCCATCCTTCCCATGCATGTTGATACGTGCTACACACATTTTGTATGCCAACAAAGCAATTGGACCGCCTCCCACACTAACCTGCCACATAAACAGATATTCCTGCCCTGCACAGTGAGCCTGCTAATCCCAAAACAGAGCTAAACTGAAAGAGCGTACAGGTTTGAGCGTCTGTTTGTGGCCGTTTATCTGTTTGTGCGTGCGTGCGTGCGTGTTAATCTTCAGACACACAAACACACTACCTTACAACCTACTGACACATATTCTCACAGACATGCACATCTACTGGGGTATGTACTGTTACGGTATCCGTGGTTGGGCGCAGCACTGCTGCTCCAATCCACGTCTGTCTTCCTCAGGTGGGAGGGGAGCAGCAGCGCTGCGGCCAACCACGGATTGGGGACCACACATCCTAATTATCATAATAAATGCTACACACAAACAAGCGCACACACAAACTACAGGAAGAGTCATAATAAACCCTTAACTATTGATATTGAGCAATCCAAACATAGTTACAGTAACTAACACGTGTAGATAAAAAAATAAAAATAAACTGGCTCCATAGTTTGACCTAAGTGTTGAGATACTGGTGTAAAACAAGGCATTGTGTGTAACAACATGCTCTCTGTTTGGTGCTTCGCCAGGTGATAAGAAAGGCGTCCTGGACTCCAGCCCCTTCCTGTCCGAGGCCAACGCTGAACGCATCGTCAGAACTTTGTGTAAAGTCAGAGGAGCTGCATTGAAACTGGGACAGATGCTCAGCATTCAAGGTGTGCGGCAAACGCACGCACACATGCATTCATTTACAGTTTGTAGTCATTTACGACTGGTGGATTGACTCCGTACAGATGAGTGGAGCTTTGGTGAGGTGTTGATGGTTTTCTATACGCTCTTCCAGAGTTGTAACATTCACCTGTGGCTGCACACAAACATACATGTAACAGCACCTACGATTCAGTTGTAATGTCATTTGATGCTGGTTTGTACTTTGCACACATAAGCCAAAGTTCAAGAGCGGACAGCCAGTGGCAGTAAACCTCTTGGCACAGAGCTAGTGTAGCCGGATTAGGTAACAGCACTAAACACATCATTAATGTTGTTTATCAGTGTTGATCCTTTTGCCTGACCTTGGCTGGTTACCTTTTTCCTTGAGCATTCATAGTTCAGAATATGTGAGTGTAAACACAGACGGTACGCTGTAGTAAATGTAATATAGCTTTCAGCACAGTTGATTGACCTTGTTCTGTGCATGTGTGTAGTTATTTGCAGAACTGACATAGCATTCCTCTGACTCTAAGGTCGTGACAAGCTGATTCTTAAATCCTCATGTTTGTTTGCATTTATTGTAAGTCACTTTGGACAAAAGTATCAGCTAAATGAACTGTAATGTGATGTAAAATGGACAAAAAGGTCACAGTAGTATTCTGTAGCTGACACACACACACACACACACACACACACACACACACACACACACACA